>PITA01005864.1:0-106053 GCA_004023965.1 Spilogale gracilis
CATTACTGGGAATTTACCCTAAAGATACAAATGGGCATGTGTACCCAATGTTTATAGCAGCAACATCCACAATAGCCAAACTTTGGAAAGAAACTAGATGTCCACCAACAGATGAATGAATAAAGAGGATGTGGTGTGTACATATATATATATATATATATATATATATACAGCCATCAAAATATGAAATCTTGTCATTTGCAATGCTGTGGGTGGAACTAGAAGGTATTATGTTAAGCAAAATAAGTCAATCAGAGAAAGACAATTATCACATGATCTCTCTGATATGAAGAATTTGAGAGGCAGGGTGGGGGGTCAGAGGTGGGGGGAAGAGAGGGGAAAAAATGAAACAAGATGGGACCAGGGAGGGAGACAAACTATAAGACACTCTTAATCTCAGGAGAAAAACTGAGGGTTGCTGGGGGGTTGGGGGAGGGATAGGGTGGCTAGGTTATAGGCATTGGGGAAGGTATGTGCTATAGTGAGTGCTGTGAATTGTGTGTAAGATTGATGATTCACAGACCTGTACCCCTGAAGCAAAGAATACATTATGTTAATAAAAAATGAATAAAATTTAAATTAAATATTTTAAAAATGATTACTAAGGTACAATATTCTCCTGGAAGGTTAAATAAATCTAGACATTCTTATTTTTGTTTAATATTGATGTTACGGAAGTTAATTTATGTGTTTCAGTCCCTCGGAGTCTCATATTCTCCAGGTATTCAAATAATTATGCATTTCTGGACCTGCAAAGTTGAATCTGGATTTGAGGTGCCTGGTGACACCATTTAGGAACTGGCATTCTATAGGGCCTGATCTCAGTAGTTAGCTAGATGCTCATAAGTCATGTTCATAAAATTTCACTGGCTTTATCTCTGGTTCCAGAAATCCTGACAAATCTAGTCTAGAAAATTTAGATCAATCTGAGAGGTTGAGAGGCCCTCTAAACCTCAATACAACAAAGTTTAACTCTTTTAGAACAGAAACATGTAATATATCACCATTACAGAATGGTGAAGATTCAAGATAGATATATGTCTTCATTCCTGTGTTGCTTTACTCTTTAAGAAGGGCCCTGCTTTGTTACAACTACAGATTATCTCAGAGATATAGGTTCTAAAAAAATTACTGGGAAGGAAGGGTAATAGTTATGTATTAAAGCCCTTGAAATCAATAATTCAAAAAAAACCACTTTTATAATATCTATTAGGGTGTCATGTTTACATGGAATGCCTAATTTGTGCTTTAGGAAGATAGGAAGAAATGAGCTGGTTGTTATAATTGTGATATATATACTTATCTTTTCTTGAAGAACTGGTCCAGACAAAATTACTGCTGGTGGGATAAAAGGAGGGAAAGGGAAAAACAGAATGGGAAACCTCACAGTGAAAAATGTGGAATATGAGGCTTAGGCAAAGAACAATGAAAGCCAGTGATGGTTTTTAAAAAAGAATATTGTAAAGACAGAAGTGCTTTCAAAAATGAATTAATACACTTTGATTTGGGATTCTCATAGCCAAGCCATGTACATACATTACTTTCAAATGGTAAAAATGACCTTGGTGTGCAAATGAAGTTTTCAGTGTTTAGTTATGGATTTGAAAGCACAGTCTCATTAAGTTGCTAAAGCATATTTCTTCATAAAAATTGTAACAAAATTATGTACAGGCAGAAAATAACCTGTATTTTAGTAATATAGTAATGAGTCCCAATAATAATAAATGTTATTTACTATTCACATACTGACCTAATACGAATTATTTTTAAAGTATGTTATACATACATAAATGATGAATCAGAAGTGCTTTAAAAATAAAACCTTAATATACACACAATGGTGTTCACATGTTATAATCCATTTGTATATTGAGTCTTTTACCACACACAACTCAATGGGTCAACATTGACAGAAATGCAGGCACATCCTGTACTATTTTAACTCTATCATTAGTTTATTCTGATGATTAAACAATAACTTTTCCTTATGTTAGGAATTAAATTGGCTTTTTCAAGCCACTAAAGGTGACAAGGAGAACCAAGGTAGAATTTCTAAATAACACCTGACAGGTGGGGAGATTACTAAATACTATTGACTCTTGTCATTGAAATGTGACCTCAATTCACATTCTGTTGAAAAAAAAATACAATCTAATCATTCTTCAGTTCCAAGAAAACTGATATAGTAGCACCATCTCTCTTTAGCATTGATGTAAGAATCTTGAGAAAGGAATTAATTTAGATAGAATCTTAATACTTGGTTATGTAATAATGCTACGTAATAGATACAATAGACCACCTTGACAAAACTCCCTTGATGAATGAATTACCCTCCTCTTGGTTTTAAATATTGATTGAAGAATATAAGAGCTATGAGTTTTAATGAGCTGGGGAGGGTAAAGGAACAGTCAAAATATCCTGCGAATGACAAACCAAGTCCCATTCCTCTTTAAATTCCAGTGGCCAAAAGAACAGGTCAGGAAGGCGAGCATCTAATCAGATGATAGGACTTGTGCCTTGCCCTTCATGCAGAATGATCAAAGGGCACTCAACTTTAAGGCAACTTACTTTCCTGACTACAACAGAAGGGAGGCAGAATAAAACAAATTAGTCTAAGACTCAAAAATGCCAAGGGCCCTATTAAGTATAAAAAGCTAATAGGGTATGTGCTTATACCCACAAGTGTGTGCATGTGTCTCAGAGAGTGGCAGTGTAAAAAGAAATTAGCAGCACATGCTGCTTTAGCAAGACCATACAGTTTTCTTGATTCATAAAACCTGACTTACGAGCAAATCTCATACAAAACTAAGCAGCTTTAAAAGAGGAGCTCAGATGGAAAGGCAACAGGGTTGCTTAAATACAAACGTTACTTTTTTTTAACATCACCAAACCAATTGGTGTTATGTTTTGATGCTATATTGGTGGGATAAGGGAAAAACAGAAGAAAAACAAATCTTCCATGTGTAAGTATTTTAAAGCATCTGGGGGGAAGAGAAGTTAGAGAGGAAGTTTATTTTAGTAGTGATATCAAGTGAAAACTTGGTGATTACATGCAATTTTACATCTTCCATTATTTTTCTTTATTACTATTTCATTAGTCTAGTCGTTTCTTTTTCTTTAAAATATATACTGTAATAAAGGCATCGGCATGATTTCATGGATATGTACTTGAAATCACTAATCGTGGCAGATGCTGAAGCTATATTCAAAAGATGGGCTGCAAAATACACTGTATTTTGTGTATATACAGATGACAACTGTAATAGTCTAATGAAAACATCACTCTGTAGGGGCGCCTGGGTGGCTCAGTTGGTTAAGCGACTGCCTTCGGCTCAGGTCATGATCCAGGAGACCCAGGATTGCGCCCCACATCTGGCTCCCTGCTCGGCGGGAAAGCCTGCTTCTCCCTCTCTCACTCCCCCTGCTTGTGTTCCCTCTCTGGCTGTGTTCTCTCTGTCAAATAAATAAATAAAATCTTAAAAAAAAAAAAATCACTCTGTAAAGGACCTGGTAGGAAAGAAAAGGGGGTAAGTCCTTTTATATATGTGTTTCATTTCTATTAAGTAAGTAAAATTTGGACAAATAAAATAGAAATATATTACATATTTTCTTATAAATGTTTCAAAATTCCATTTTTTATAGAGCAAGAAATCACAAAATGAGAGGCATTTGGGGACCTGTTTTAGTTAGTAAGGGAACCAGATGGTTTTAACTTACAAGGCTCAAGATTACAGGACAATCTGACAAATAAATGGTCAGTAAAAATTTATCAATCCTTTCCATGAGGCCACTTGTTCTGGAATTGGCACTATCATCATTCCACACCCAATCCTCTGGCCAGGACTGGCCCCCTGATGAGACCACTGTAGGGCTGGGAGGCTTCCTGAGAACTCAAGAGCCAATTTTCCCATGAGAAAACCCTCCCCTATATTGCACATTATAGGTTCTCACACTGATCGCCTGTGACCAAAAAAATTTCCATTCCACCATTTGAGGAAGCAGTTCACCTCTTAATGTGAGTTTGCCTCAGTAGCTTATATAAGCCATCTCCAATCATGAAGATTCACCACTGCACTACCATAGGTTGTTGAAACCCACAGTCATCCAAATTCTTCTTAAGAGTAAAAATAATGGCCAAGATTTATTGGGCATTTAAAATTAGGCACTGCTACTTTCTCCATTTTCAGTTGATGAGCCAAAAACTAACAGAGGTTAAATCACTAAAGTCCTATCTTTTATAATGGGTTAGCTGAGATTTCAACCCACATACATTTTATTCTAAAATACACATTTTTAACCACTCTTTCAAACTAGGGTAATTAAATCTTCTATTAAAGCAAGCATAACGTATGCTTATGACAAATGAACTAGACTACAACAAAAGACAAATAAATGAAGACTAAATTTTAAAAAAACCCTGTCTATTGCTTGCCTAAGAAGCTATTTATTTGCTTATCTTACAGATTTAATGCAATCTGAGTCTTAAATTCATGTCAGAAGCCTCCCAGTAGTTTGTCCTCAGCTCTCAAAAGCAGATGCCTACTTGGCAATAATCTGGTGCCTGAAAGCTTCTGAACCAATCAAGGGCAAAATGTTTAACCTGTCTGTCTCTCTGTAGCAATAATGGTTGTGCCTCTCCACCCATCTCCCCGTTAGAGGTACTCGGTGTTTCATGAGGAAGACAGAAGGAAAAGAAAAGAAGTCAGAGTATTGCTTCCCAAGGTATCAACTCTATTTGAATATTCCTTCACCACAGCTAACATCCTCTACCCAATCTACCCAATTTGGGGGGCTTGTTCCCTTACCCTTTCACAATGAAATCAGGAGATCTGCTTCCCTCTGCAATTACTAATACTTACATGATGTACTCATTATCTTGTTTTAGAAGTGCCATGGGTTCTGTGTTAGGCATTTCGAAAGAAATGTGATTAAAACTTTGAACTGAAATTCCACATGTTTTGAATGGCTTCAGTAGAACTGAAATGTTTCTCCTGAAGATGACTCAAAAAGACTCTTCCAAGGCACAAAATCTACACACTTTCAGTAGCCTGAATATTCAGTGCCGGTGAAAGTTATTAAACTGCTCTCAAAAGAACAGCCATAAAGGTGAGTTTCCAAGATGTGAATTTGCCTTTAGAAATCTGACATTGAGGTTGTACAGTAACAACATATGTTATGCCCTTTTGGAGCAAAACTTTCCACTGACATCCCCCAAAAGTAGAAAAAAAAACTGTAAAAGCAGAAGATCCTTGGATGTAGAAATTTACCATTTGTGATACTGAGTATCCATGAGTATTCCCAAAGGTCTCATAACATGTCGTCACTTGTGCTTTTTGTTGAGGCACACATTTCAGTCGCTGTGAGCTGGTTTGCCTAACTCATAACTGAGTCTTGCCAACCTCCCAACATTAGCATTTCATCATGCTTGTCATATTCTCTATTTATCCCTGGGAACCATTAGTGCAATTAAAGTAAAATCCAAAGCTCTTAAATGGCCTACAAGTGCCTATATGGTCTTCCCCTTTCTACCCCACCCAATTTTCTGGCCTCATGTCAAACTACCCTTCTCTCATAGTCTTCCACAGCCATACTGGTCTCCTCGCTAAACACAGAGAATACATCCTGAAGTAAGACCTTTGCCTTCCTATTCCCTCTACCTGAAGTATGAAGTACTCTTTCTTTCCCCTGGTGTCTACCTGCTTGGCCCGTCCCTCAGTTCTAGCAGGGATCTGCTCTCGACTTTTTTTTTTTCTTTTTTTTTTTTTAGCAGGGAGGTCTTTTTTGACCCATTTTTTTGACCCATTTTTTTGACCCATATCAAAAAAGACTTCCAACACTGATGCTTCATTGATTTTCATAGTACTTATCACTCCCTAACATACTGTATTTATGTGTTTATTAGCTTATTGCCCCTCTGAAGCCTCCATTCCCATCCTACACAGCCCTTCCTGCTTCCTGTTTCTTGGTCCTCCAAAGCACCCTTACTTCTGTCACTTAGCAAAGTCTAGCCGCAAAGCTGGCCTCCAAGCCTCTGGGAGCCCCAGGGTATCCTTTTAGAAAATTCCTTTCTTCTTCATTTTGTTACCATCTAAACAAAACCAGCTTACACTAAGAATCTTTAACTGGCACGCCAGACTGCCATCGTCCTCTGGTCCCTGAACTAAAAAGGGATTGTTTATCTTCGAAAGGTCCTTTTGCCATAAGGCAATCTTTTTAAAATCGGATTGTACAGTTCTTAGGAGAAAACTGCAATCCCTTTAAATGGCTGACTTGAAGTCATTCTCTAGTTACAATTAGATCCCATCATGAAAAATAAATAAAGGAGTGGTTACCAGACTACACAGCAAATCACTCAATCGCCTTCCAGTAGCATCCTGCCAAAAGGACGGTCTGAAAATTAAAGCTCCATCCAGGGGGGCTGGGTTGGCAGTACCCCGAAATCTCATCTGCATATGCAACCCTACCTCAGTGAAAGTGTCTGCATGGGGATATGGAGTCGGAGGGATATGGAGTCTGGCCTGCCAAGGAGAGGCACCACTCCCCCAACTCCAACCTGGCCTGTTAAGGTTACTTTTGATAATCCTCTCCAGCTGCCTCAAGGCAGGAACATCAAAAGGGTACATCAAAGCTCCCAGTCACAGTAGAGAAGAGCCTGCAAACCCGGTGTCCCTTTTTTCTTCAGTATTCACAACAAATACAAAAGTCTTCAGGCCTTCCCCGAAGGAGGAGAGAGTAATTTAAAAAACTTCTCGGCTGCCTGCCCTGAGGGAGGAGAGAGACACTATCCTTGCAGGTAGAGGATAAAGCCACTTCTCCCAATCATACATTTCTGAGAGTTGGAGGGCTATTCTAACAAGAAAAAGAAAACAAACCCACACGCAGGAAGTTTGATCCACGCTTCACTGGTGTGTGTATTTTAAAATGCAAATAACAAAAGCTGAAAATGATGAAAGTGAGCATGTGCTGTCTCACTGACATAGAAGACAGGCAATTAATGAAACTCTGGGCCACAGTATCAGCTGCCTGCTAACTTCTGCAATTGAATTAAAACTATCATAAGAATAATACAAGGACTTGCCCTTGTCCTTCTTGTCTATGTGTTTATTTAATTTTCTGTCCAACTGACTCTCAAATAAATTGGAAACAGCTGCCATTTTTTGATTCAGTAGCTCCATTACCCCCTTGTGACATCATTCTGGGCACGAACACTAACAATAGGTCATTATGTAGCAATTACTTTATTGATTTATGGAAGTTTTTCAGCTCCCTCAGGAATATGCACATTCGAGAGGAAAAAAGACTACTTCTATGTTCTTGTTAAGGAGAAAAACTGAACTACAACGGCTGGAATAACGTTGCTCAGATGGGACCTTCCTCACAAAGGACAACTATAGGAACAATTTCTGTTTTGTTGATTTTCTGTAAGTAAGAGAGAAATGAGGAAAGACTATAAAGTTTGAAAGTTATAGTACCCATAATTGAATGAAGTAACTAAGCAAACAAATGACTCAGTGCTGCTGTTATGTAATAGAAGGACTTCAGTGATAAAATAGAAGTTGCTTAAAACAAATTAACAGTGTTCAAACTCCCATGATGAATGAATTTTCTCAGACTATGCATAACATTTCATGAATACTACTGCATGAAAACATGCTTTCCTTCCCAATTCAAATGGATATCATAAGATTTCACATTTAAGTTAAATATCTGCCCTACACAACTTAGTGGGTCATATTTTTAATAGCCTGTCCGTTCCTAATCAGGCTGTTTACTTGGACCCCTATATATAAATAAGCAGAAGTTTCCTCTCTTGTAAACAGCTGGTTTTACTTCACATTCCTCTAGTTTGGAGAACTCTAATCTACAGATTAAAAAAATTAAAAAAGGAATAATGTCGCCTCTGGGTAGTAACTTAACAGTGAGATTCTAACCTGATGAGCTGAGAAACAGGCTGCTTACATTTTGGGGAAAATGGTTGTTTCTTGATTGAAATCTGTATCTGTGATTTGTTGGTGCATACTGGAGATCAAGAGTTTAATATTCTGGCTCTTTTGTCAATGCCCTGATAAAGGAACCATCTTGGGCTCAACATCTGGCTCAATTCCCCAATGGGAAGAACAGCTATGGAAGAGACATCACTATGAGAACACACGGAGCTGTGGCTTGCCCTAGATCAGTTGCCTAAGGGTAAGCAAAGATGTTGAAACTTGAGTGTTTCAAAGGTAACAGACAGCCTCTGGTGAGCTTGAACTTCTCCAACTGATTTTTTTTTTTCAGTTCTGACCAGATCCTAAAAGGGATTAGAAAATAAAGAATGATTTAGATAACAGAGAAAAGTAGTAGGTCATCCTGCTCAGGACCTCCATCCTCTTAACTCATAGCTAAGACAAATTTCAGGAGTACTTGATCATGCACAAGTCTTAAATCCTGTATTCTTAAGAGAAATGCCCAAAAAGTGATTTGGAAGTCTCCTCTCTGTTCTGATTCTGAAAACATTATTGGCAATCTTCCAGGTAAAGAATACAACACAGGGGAAAAGATGTGTTGTAAATGTTGTAACTGAGCACTGCTCTAAGGAGGACAGCTCTGGAGAAAAGTAGGAGAAAACAAAGACATAGTCCTGACAATGCTGACAATGCAGCACAGCCTCTAGATGATAGTTTAAAAACAATACAGGTGACCTTATGTAATATAAAACAAAACAAAGCAAAACAAAACACTGACCTTCACATTAGGAGACCTCAGTTATAATCACAATTACACTATTAGTTAGATGTGAGATCTTGGATGAGTTACAATTTTCCTAGGATTCTGTTTACCTCAGTTTGAACTAAAAATGGTGGGTCAGGTAATATCTGGATCCCCTTTAGTCTTCACAAATCCCATAATCCTCATAAATAATATATCACACAATTTCTTACCTGAGTTCTTATGTTATGATTTATGACTATATTCCAACTAATGTGTGAAAACAGTACATGAGTCTCTGCTTAAAATTCAAAAAAAAAAGAGAATATTTTACATTGCTTATGCACAACACATCTTTCACACATCTGAATGTCACAATTTTTGCATTCTGCACAAGATAGCCCAAATCCGTAACTCCTTATCAGGAAAACATTTGTAATCATGGTAAAAAAGCACATGTTAACATAAAGTCTTTAGCATTAAAGTATCATTTCTGAACTACCAAATTGTGTTCCCTTGATAATTGGTTGTTAGAGTAATACTTACAGATGAAGAATATTAGGAATGTGATATCTTTTTGAAAGAGGTAAATCTGGAGCCAAGTCTTAAAGTTACAGTCACAGCATCTTGAAAGAAGAAGCGGCCATACCATGGAATTACAGTAGCAGTGACAAGAAGTGGGCATAACAAGGAGCCTAAATTTTGTGAAGTGGAATGAATGACTATCTTGGAGATAAATAGGGTATTTATGTACATAGTATGAAATAAACTGGGGCTGGCATGCCATTAGCATAGATAAAGAGAATCTACTTTGCTTCCTGGGGGAAATGCATGACTAAAGTAATGTTTAAGGAAGACTTTTTTTAGCTGTGTGGTGAGTTTGCTGGAGAATAGAGGGAATAAAAACAAATAACACAACCAAAAGATAGCACAGTCAAGAAATGAAGTTATAAAATGCTGGACTAGGGTAATGACTATGGAAATGGAAAAGAAGGCTCAAATCCAAAAAGCCCAGGAAGAAACAATTAATAGGATATGAGAACTAACTTGATACATGAAGCCAAATGAGACTTTTAAAAAGGAAGTAGTAAAAAATTAACTACCAGATGAATGTCCCAGAGAGTTAATTAGACAGTTGAGTCATTGGGAGAGGAACATGTTTATTTCATTGAGTTCGGGGCATACATGTCCTCCTGGAGGTACAGCTAAATGAAAACATTGAGTTAATAAATAGATGTGGAAGTCTAGTGAAAGTTCAGAATTAGAGCATCACTTTTTCATTCAGCAAACATTCATTAGATATCAAATATCTCTGATGCACCAGGCATGGTTCTAGGTACCAGAAATAAAGAGATAATAGGCATAATCCTTGCACTCCAGAAATTGTGTCTCCTATAAGAGAGAGAAAATAACTTAGCTTCTTCTAATACTTATATCATCTTGTAATCAGACTGATAAACTATTTAGTCAACATTATTCAACATAGGCCAAAGGAAATGCCCACAGCACAGATGACTATGTGAGTTTGGGGAAGAGATTTAAGATACTGCCTGGAGCAGGAGATTCCTACATAAAGGCAAGTCGGGAGGAAGAACAATCTAGAGATTATAGTTTAAGCATAACTAGTACTGGTGGGATAAAATGAAAAAATAGTAGAAAGAAAACAAGGGAATTTACCATCATCTTTACGTTTCTATTCAGAATTGTATAAGATCCTAGTCTGTGCAAGTTAAAGAAAGAAGATATAAAGATTGGAGGGGGATGTGCAGGGAAGAAAACTATCATTAATCACAGGTGATTCCACATGTAGACTACACCAAAAGATTCTACACCTAAAATTTTAAAATCAGTAAGTCAATTAGCAAGGTTACTATATTAAAGGTCAATGCTCAGAATTAATGTATGTCTTTATACATCTCGCAAAACTTGGAATGTAAAAATAAAAATTTAAAATTATTTAAACTATTAAGTATTACTTACTATTGCAACAAAATGTATCAAATATCTAAAAATAAATGTAATGAAAGACATCCTAGACATTTGTACCAAAAACTATAAAACAATGCTGATAAATTAAAGATCTATAAAAGGGGAAATATACCATGTTCATAGATTGAAGGAATCAATGTTTTTAATGTGATACTTCTTACCAAATTATCCATGTATTTAATGTGATTGCAATCAAATCCCATAGAGTTTTGCAGAAAGTACTAAACTAGTTCTATAATTATGTGGAAATACAAAGGACCTGGAAAATCACAGCAATCTTGAAGAAGAAAACAAAATTTTCCCTACCAGATCTCAAGACTTTAATAAATCTAAAGTAATTAGGACAATGTATAAAATTAGAACAATAGAACATAATAGAAGGTATGGGAACACACCCATACATATACAATCAACTGCTATATGGCAAAAGTACCATTGCAATTCAGTTTGGGGAAAGGATGGTCTTTCAATAAGCAAAATTGCATAAATTGAACATCTACAATTAAGAGAATTAATCTTGAACTCTCTTTCATACCAGACACAAAAATTAATTCAAGATATATCATAGATCTAAATTTCAAAGAAGAAAAGTTCTAAAAAAATAAGAGATAATCTTTATAACATTATTTTTTAAGATTTATTAAATGAACCATTACAGCACAAGCCTTGTATGGAAAAGATTGAAAAGTTTGATATTCTAAAATTAAGTTCTCAAAGTAAGAAATTCTATATACAAAGAGCTCATATCTAAAACATATAAAGAACTTCTAGAAATAAAAAAAAAATTAATGGAGAAAGGCTTGAAGACTTGAGTAGAAATTTCAAGAGGATACCCAATTGACCTGTGTGCTCTACATTGTGTTCATCATTGTTATTCCTGGAGAAAATGCAAATTAAACCAAAATTAGATGCAACTATATGCTCTCTTGTGTTACTAAAATTAAGGAATACTGACAATATCAAGCATTGGTGCATAAGTGGAACTCTCATACGTTGTTAGTAAGAGACTAAATTGATATAGTCACTTAAACTTTTTTGGCAGGGTCTATGAAAGCTAGACATTTTTATATCCTATGACCCAGAAATTTAACTCCTAAGTATATATGCCCAACTGAAATTATTGCTATGTCATCAGAAGACAAAAATGTTCATGATAGCCTTATTCATAAGAGGAAGGAAATGAAAACAACCAAAATGTCCATCAATAATAGAATGGAACCATCATCTATAGAATGGACGAATAGATGGTTCTAAAACATACAGTGGAATGCTATAAAGCAAAGGAATAGAATAAACTACTGATATGCACAACAAAATCAATAAATTTCAAGACATAATTTTGAGCAAAAGAAATCAGATAAAATAAAACCATTCCATAGTTCCATTTATATAAAGTTCAAAACAAGTAAAACTAATCTTTTAACAAATAGTGGTGGGATAATTGCAAACAACAAATGGATCGACACCTCATCCCATTTAAAATTAACCCCAAAATAAACTATGGACCTAAATGTAAGGCTGAAAACTATAAAACTTCTAGAAGAAAATAAAGAAGAAACTTTGTTATCTTCAATTAGGCAAATATTTCTTAGCTGTGACACCAAGAGCATCCATAAAATGTTCTGCTTTTCAATAGTGTTGAGAATAAAAGACAAGCCACAGACTAGAAGAAAATATTTGAAGATCATATATCTAATGAAGTATTTGTATCCAGAATACATAAAGAACTCTCAAACACAATAAGAAAACAAAGAACTCGTTTAAAAAAACCACAGACACACACAAAAACACATGAGCAAAGGAACTGAAGAGATGACTAAAAAAAATATATGGATGACAAATAAGCATATGAAAAGATGCTCAATATTATTGTTTATAAGGAAAAGCAACATAAGTAAAACCAGAATGAGATACTGCCTCACATCTCTTAGAATGGCTAAAATTTAAAAAGACTGGCCATGCTAAGTGTCCTTAAGGTTATGGAGAAACCAGAATTTTCAGTTACTGCTAGTGGGAATGGAATGCTACAATTACTTTGGAGAAGTTGGGCAGTTTTGTTTTTTTTTAAGTTAAATATAAACACATTACATGATCAAACCATGCTGCTTGATATTTATTCAAGTAAATAAAAAGCCCATATTATATTTACTACAACTTTATTTGTAATAGCCAAAAATTGGAAACAAAAATGGATTAAAAAAAAATGTGTGGCATATACATACCTTAGAACTTACTCAGCAACAAAACAAAAATAAAGTATTGAAACATGCTCTTTCAAGCACACATGACAAAATAATAATGTTCAATGAAAAAGGCAAACAAATTAAATGCTGTATGATCCCATTTATGTAAAATACAGAAAAGTGCAGGGGCGCCTGGGTGATTTAGTGGGCTGAGCATCTGACTTTTGGTTTCAGCTAGGGTCATGGTCTCAGGTCCTGGAATGGAGCCCCACAGGTGGCTGTGCACTCGGTGGGGAATCTGCTTGAGATTCTCTCCCTTTGACCTTCCCCCACCTGTGCTCTTTCTCTCTCTCAAATAAGTAAATAAATCTTTTAAAAAATACAGGAAAGTGCAATCAATAGTTACTATGGAATTGGAGAGTAAGGAAGCATGAAAGAGAGGGATTATGAAGAGGTCAGAGGAAACTTTCAGTACTGATGCATGTATAAATCATCTTGATTGATGTTTTTACAGATGTATATCCATCAAAACATCATATTGTGTGTTTTGAAATATTTCACTCATTTTCTACCAATGATAACTTTAAAAACTATAGATTCTTTAAATTGGCAAAATTAATCTCTGGGGTAGCAGTTCCTCTGAAGGGACATCAGGGAGCATGTGATAGTTTCATGTGCTATAGTTTCTATAGCTTGATATAGGTATATGTACCAAAAAAAAAAGCTATATATTTCATATGTGTGTATTTCACTGTACTTAAGTTAAAATTTCATAAAAAAATGAGTTTTCCTAAAAAAAAGTTAAGGGACTTAACATAGTGAGTATAGAGTAGAGAATCCAGAACCCTAACTTTCATAAGACATCCATAAATAAAAAACAGAAGGAAAAAAATAGAGAGAAGAAATGACAAAGCAGTATATACTGAAAACACAGGAATACATAGGCAATGGTAAGTAAGTTTTGCTCCAGCAATTTAAAAGAATCAAACATGACCATATGAAAAAGCTGGCACAGGAGTGCCTGGGTGGCTCAGCATTAAAGTCGGCCTTCAGCTCAGGTCATGATCAGGATCAAGCCCCGCATTAGGCTCCCTGCTCAGTGGGAAGCTTGCCTCTCCCTCTCCCACTCCCCGTGCTTGTGTTCCCTCTCTTATAGTCTCTCTCTCTGTAAAATAAATAAATAAAAGTTTTAAAAGGAAAGAAAGAAAGAAAGAAAGAAAGGAAGGAAGGAAGGAAGGAAGGAAGGAAGGAAGGAAGGAAGGAAGGAAGGAGGGAAGGAAGGAAGAAAAGAAAAGAAGGAAGAAAGAAAGAAAAGAAAGGAGAAGCTAGCACTGTGATCTATACTCTTATTAACAAAATTACTGCAGGGTACATTTTGTTCACCTTTTCTCTCACTCTCTGTTGTCATGGTTTCTTGTTTCATAATCCCCTTCTTTTGTTCTATCTAATACAGTTGGTTCAAATACTAGCCTTAAAATTTCCTCTCTTAGCTTTGTTCCATGCATAGTCTACCTCTCTTGATCATGATTCCGGTCTTTGTCTTCTGTGTTTATGCAGTAAAACATGGGGGAAGGGTTTCCTCTTCCACATGGCCTGTCATACTCCTAGAAGACATGCCTCCAATGGATAGATGTGATCTCTTACCTGTCACTATCTAATTGATTACTGTATGGAATAGCAGGAGTGAGAGGAATAAGTAAGAGAGAGCAGGGATAGGACTGAACACAGAGAATAAGGCATAGCTGAGGGCCTGGGAATAAGGGGTAAAAGAATTTGAATAGGTCCAGTGCTAGCATGGGTCACTAGATTTGCTTCCGGGGATCAGAGTAATCTAGGGGAAACCAGCAACACAAAAGGATAGATTGTGAGAGATTATAAGGAAAGAAGATGGTGAGTAGGTGGAAACATCTGACATAATCATGTAAGAAAGCAATGAATTTTGGAAATATTTATAGAGAAATCAGAATTCAGTGCAGGATCTTTATTTTAACATGTGAATGCCATAAGCTGGGGAAAGAGAATATTTGGGAAGGAGTTAGTGTAACATTTCCTCTAAATTCACAGAAAGAAGTGAGCAAAAGAAAGGAGTTTATACCTCACTTTAAACCCACTTAATTTAACTTCTAGCATAAAATGAAGAGAAATAACTTTTGTGTCTTCCTGCTTTGTGTTTACTATATAGGTCAGGGGGAGTGGAGTGTATATATGGTGGGGGGGGGGCATCTGAATGGGCTGGTTGCCATGGAATTTGACAGAGAGAAAGAAGGTGTCATGGTCTGGAGATAGCCATTTTAAAAGTTAAAGATCTCAAAACTGCTAAAGAGCAAGCCAATGTTCTGGAAATCAGGAGTACAAAACAGATGACAAGGCTTTGTGGTTTAAGGGAGTTGTTTTATCAGTTGAGACAAAATAAACCAAACACTCAAAGTCCATAGTATTGGAATTTTCAGTTCATCACTGAGAGAAGAATGCTCAAAATGAACAGCATTGTAACACCTAGAAACCTAAACTCTGACATCTTTTAAACTTTATGTGGAGTGGGTTATTTTGAACCCACAGGTGTATGGGATGCACGGGCTGCCAAAGGGAGCGTGAAGTACCATGGAAAGTTGCTACATGATTTCATATGTTTTATTGTTGGTCACCTTCCAATCTAAATTATCAGTTTGCCAAAGATGGATAAAATTACATAACATGGTTAAAAGCTTTAAACCTCTAAGGTTAAAGAGTCATCACACATTTTAATTGAAGCAGATGTGAAGTAACCCTTTCCAAAGACAAAAGATCCATGTATAAACATCATTCCGCGCTCTGACCAATCCAAACTAAGACTATAATTCAATATATACACATACATATTTTTACCTAAGTGTGCATGTATATGGAACCATGAATTTCTATACCATAAGTGAAGACAAAAAGAAAACAGTGAAGGAGAGGGAAAAAGAGAGGAAAAAGGTTATATATTGTAGTTGAAGTAACTAGTATTCAATGGTATTTTCCCCTGCACCAATGAACCTAAACTCTCTGTATTCATGTCTTCATGTAGTCTCTTCTCTTAAATCTGGACTGACACCATGACTCATTTTTGACCAACAGAACATGGCAGAAGTCAGCTTCCAATGCTAAGTCATGAGAAGTAGCTTTGGCTTGGGCTTCCCAAAGCTCTCACTTTTGAGACCTTTTTTTCTCAGAACCCAGCCATCCAGCCATATGCCTAGTGTCCCAGTGAATAGCCCTAAGTGATCTCCCAGATGGTGGCCAGCATCAGCTGTCAGCAACCTGAATGTGCTCAGAAATTCCAGTGCAGTCTTATTGCTAAATAACATATATATCCAATATCACATGGAGCAGAAGAACAGCCTAGCAGAACCCAGTCAACCAACAAAACTATGAGATAAGTCAGTTGTTGTATAACACATTGTTTTTAAAAGTTTATCTTGTAAGAATCAAGAGCCAAAATGACTTATCAATGTCTTAATGTGAGAGCACACCAGTTAGAAAATCAAAACCAAAAAGAATGATTTAAAACAGGGAGTCATCAACTTTTTCTTAAAGAGCCAGAGAGTAAATATTTTAGTCTTTGAGGACCACACAGTCTCTGCCCCAATCACTTAATTCTGCTATTATAGTGCAAAGAAGCCAAAGACAATACATAAACAAATGGGCATGGCTGTGTTCCAACAAAACTTTACAAAAACTGGCAGGTGGCCCACAGCCATAGTTTGTCAACCTCTCTTTTCAAGGAATATGCATGTATTATTACTCACAGCTCTATAGGTCAGGGGGTGGTTCTGCTGATCTGAGCCAGGTTTAGCTGATCTCAGCTTGGTTCGTTCATGCACCTGTCATCAGCTGGCAGGTTAGTATGGGTCTGGCTGGTCTATGGTGGCCTCATGTACAGCTGGTGTTCTGCTGGCTGCCAGCTGGAGTGACAGGGGTGACTGGGACACATGTCTCTTATCATCCATCAGGCTTCCTAGGCTTGTTCATATAGCAGTGGAAGAGTTCCAAGAAAATAAACAAAAACACAGAGGCCTTTTGAGGCCTAGATTCCACATGGGCACATTTTTACTATTGTTCCATTTTATTGGCCAATGTAAGTCACAAGGTTGATCCACATTCAAAGGATAGGAGAACAGACTCAACCCCTTGACAGAGGAGCTGCAAAGTCACAATGCAAATGGCATGGGTACAGGTAGATGTGGAGCATTGTGCTCTTTTTTCAGATCATGGGACTTTGAATATGTAAATCTAAGAGCTAAGACTTTAAATGGGAGTTGTTCCATTTTCTTTATTTTATAAATTAAAAAAATGAAAACCACAGAGAGGGATTGGCTCCCCCAAGGCATTCTTCTTAGGTAGGACAGCCCCGGAGCCAGAAGAACAACTTACTAATTGTGTGTCTAACTATGTTATGGTGTTTTTTTGACCCCTTAGAATGTCCACATTGGGCCTTCAGGGGTTCTTGACACAACTGTGAAGAATTTCTCTTCTACACACAATCCTAGTCAGGTGGCCTCTACCTCAAAGTTTCAGTACAGACACACCTAGGGTGGGTAATATTTATGGACCACCAAGATCTCTTAAACTCCCCTTTATATCCAGACAGCCCTTCTTTATTATACTCTTAGAATCTTAATTCCTAATTTAGCATATCTTCAGCCTAAAATGTCTCCAAACATCTGCATCACTGGGTCACATGCCATGAATACGGAGTGGCCTGGTGATAACAAGTACAGTGGGAATGACTCTTACTCAAAAAGTAGAGCCAAAGACTTGCTGTAAACACACTTAGAATGAGGTGGCTACAGGCTACAAATTAGTCACCAGCTGCCACAGTTATAGGCAACATTCCTACTAGTCAGTTCATAATAACTTATGGGGGCTAAAGAGAATGTTCAAGCTAAAACCTTCCCTTCCATTCTCAGTTGCTGTGCTGGTGGGAAAACAGTAGAATTATCTTTCCCACCCTGATTTAATGGCTTCTGGTAAAAATACAGCCTATAATCTGTTCAATCTCCTACTCAAATTGTAAAAGCTTATAAAAATAAAATTTTCTGCCTTTGCTTTACCCTATGGACAGGACTGACTTAAGCCAGACTGTATATCCAAGAAGAAGCTGAGTCTCAGCCTCCAGAAACATATTACAATTTGTCCTGGAATCTGGACTATCTCCAGCTTGGCTCCATTTCATTAAGCAAATAAGTTGTTCTGATGTTTTGTTTATGTTTTCATGACTCAAAAAAAATTTCTAAAATTTCTTTGTAGCTGACTTGAAAAGCACCATTCTAGTATTTTTGTCTCTACATCAAGCACCTTCTATGTAATTCAAAACATATTAAGACTCAACCCTAAATCCAATGTTAAATAACAATCTCCTAAACATAATCTGAAACTAATTCTCATGCCATAATAATAAACTGAGTTACGCAGCTCCAACATAAGTGATTTTCTGAACTTCAGCTGCACTGACTCAACATCACTATGCTCACTTGTTTTTATGGCTTCAGTGGTTATGGTGTGACATCACCAAAATTCATCTTCATTTTCCTGTACCCATGGACAAACTGCCAAAGCCTATAGGTTCTATCTTCCCCCTATCTCGGCAGTTGGTTTTCTTTTCTCATTCTCTTTGCCCCCACTTGCATGAAGTTCTTACGTAGGCAATCTTTGTGCTCATGTTCATGCTACTGCTTGTAATAAAATGTCTGTTCTCAACATCTCTGCCTATGAAAGCATCATTTACACTATAATAATATTTGTTTTTCCCTGACCAGATATGACCATTCCACTTACAAAACCTCTTTTTCCACTTCTTTTGTGGCATAATAAAATGAAATGGAATGAATGAATGAATGAATGAATGATGTATAACAATGAAAGAAATAATGAATGAAAATTATCATCCATTTTATAGGTCCATTATTTATGTATTTGTTGTATAGTGCCCTCTTCTCCTACAGGAAGCTAATTTCCCTATAACTTAAGGTGTCTTTAGCATATCCAACATAGAACTTCAATTTCTAAGGCAAATCTGCCAAAGGCCTCACTGTAATACATAATCCTTTCTGTTGATACAGCAGCAGTAGTACCAAACCCAGCAAGAAGAGTCTCATGGGGAAGTAGAACCCACATTTCCACGATCATGTGGGATGTTTAAAGTCCAAATTGTTAATAGCCTCCCCAGGGCTTTAGCCCTTGCTATGATGTCTCCATGATTTCATCATGGTTTAAAGGAGTAATGAAACATCTCAATGCAGGTTTCAAAGCATAAAATAAAAATAAGTGTGCTTTGGTCATTTCTTCCAAAGCCGGGTTTTGTTATTAAGGTCTACAAGTTTCTTTCAGATGTAACATGATTACACAATGCATCAAAATTCATTTCTAACCCAGGTAGTATTACCATGCATCCTGTTATAATGTTTTAAGAGCAACTTCTTGCACAGAAATATCAAATACTATATATGATGTTTTATATCTCTTTCCTTTAGTGTAAGATTGGGTTCTTTCTTTATAAGCAACTCACTTTTTTAGTAAAGGTGTTTTCTTTTTTCAGCCAAATAACTACACATTTCTTTGAGATTTTGAAACCTTCCTGTGTGCAAAGATGAGAAGAAAGAGAAATTCAGGTCTCATGGTATTCTCAAAGCAGATATATTATAATTAGGGTAATTAACTCCTAGACCAAGAGCAGCAGTATCTGAACAAAATCTGTGTACATACCTGTGGGTATATATTTGTAGGTTTTATCAATTCTTGCTTCTGTTTTTTAACTTATTTTAGAATTGTAGTTGAAATCAAGTTTACAGGTCTCATCCCATATGAATTAATTAGTTTTGTTCCATTCCTCAGTCGCTTGCATTTATTGAGTGCCTACTCTGTTAGCCAGTCATCATGACATGCTCTCTCTGTATTTACCTCAAAAACTACCAAATTTGATCCTCTACTTATGCTTCTTCTTCCAATGAAAAGCACCATCATCTGTCCAGTTGGCAAGCAAGAAATATTACTTGTTGCCTCCTCTCTTACAAGCCTATTTCCAATTCTCACCAAGTTCCAGGAATTTTACCTTCTAAGTACATCTAGGGTCAATCTACTTCTCTCTGGCTTCACTGTCATTCTCCTATTTCAAACTGAAATAAACTACAACCCAACTACGGAAAGAGCTACCTAGTTTCCTTGCATTTACTCTTGTTCACTCTCTACCCTAGTGTCTGTCCAAGTCTTTGCCTTTTTTAAAAGTAGTTTGTCTTTTTATTATTGAGCTTTAGGAGTTCTTTGTATATTCTGGATATGTGTCCTTTTTAAAATGTACAGCCTGTTCCTGGCAAATAACAGGAAGTCAATGTTCCTTCTTGAATAGATGAATGAATAAACCCTTTAGAGCATAAATCACCCCAGTTTATGGCTAAAGAAACAGTCTGCCAGAGAAGTTAGGGTTGTTGCACAAGTCTACCTAATAAATTGCACAATCAGGATTGGAAACCAGGTCTATCTAATTTCAAACACAGATCTTTCCACTGTGCTATATTGATTCCCAATTCACTCTTTCTCTCTCTCTCACACACACACACATACATTTTTTAACCACCTTATAAATGTGTGTCTTTGTTAGTTTCTGGATAAGGAAAGGGGGAGATTTCAAGAGAACATAAACGAATACAGATACAGGTGCTATCAGTAATAGAAAACTTGTACAAAGCTTATGCTCCATTGTGCTTGGGTCAGTGACCTGTCTACTGTCTATCTCTCTATCTTCCATCCTTCCATGCACCCATCCATCAAGGCATTCATCCATCCATAATCTACCTAAAAAGGTAGTTTTATAAAGTGTATAGTCTAAGGCATACTTTTCTATCCTGATAAAGGAAGCTAATAATAATAAGTGTATCTCAGGAAGACTTATTTTCTACAGTTCATTTTTTTTAGTAAAATTTGCCTTCAGAAAAATGCATATATTTTAAGGGTCCAATAAGATGAGACTGACAAATAAATGCAGGTGTATAATCCACACTACTGTCAAGATAAAGAATGTTTCATCACCTAGAAAACTCCTTCATGCCCCTACCCAATCTTATGCACCCCAGGAACAACCATTTTTTCCTTGCTTTTTGTTTGTTTGTTTGTGTTAATCATAGGTCAGTTTTGCCTTTTCTAGAATCTTGTATGAATGGAGTCACTGTATATACTCTTTTGTGTCTGGCTTCTCTCTCTCAGCCTAATGTCTTTGAGATATATCATACTGCTGTATTTATCAGTCACTTATTCCTTTTTTATAGGTGAGTATTATTCCATTAAATGAATATACCACAATATTTTTATCCATTCTCATTTTGCTTTATTTCTGATCTGGAGATATTAGAATAAAGCCATTGTGAGTCATTTGAACAAGTATTTCTGTGGAAATATGCTTTCCATTTCTTTTGGCTTAATGTTCAGAAGTAGAATTCTAGGTTATATGGTAGGTGTATATTTAACTTCATAAGAAACTGACAAAATTTCTTCCAAAGGGGTTGTACTATTTTTCATACCTACCAACACTGTATGATAATCCAGTTGCTACATATTCTAGCCAACATTTGGTGATGACAGTTTAAATTTTAACTATTCCAGGAGATAATAATGGCATTTCACTGAGTTTTTAGTTTGCATTTCCTTGATAATTAAAGAGGCTGAATACTTTCTCATTTTTTTATTGGCTATTTGTCTGTACTTTTTGTGAAGTGTCTGAACAAGTTTTCCCTTAAATGAATAGGTTAAATAGGTTAGTTTATCTTTTTCTTAGTGAATTATAGGAGTTCTTTATATGATCTGGATACAGGTCTTCGGCAGATGCATGTTTTATGAATATTTTGTGGCTTGCCTAATCTTGCTTTTTAATGGAGACTTTTGGTGAGCAGACTTTAAGTCTTTCAGCTTTTTTCTTTATAATGATGGCTTTATGTGTTTTGTCTAAGAAACCTTTGCTCATTATTGGGTCTCAAAAAATATTCCTTTGGAGGAGAGATAAATAGGTCCAGTACAGAGGATTTTTAAGGCAGTGGAAATTGTATGATACTGTAATAGTAGATGCATCATTATATGTTTGTCCAAACCTATAAAATTTACAATGCCAAGCATGAACCATAATGCAAACTATGGACCTTGGGTGATTATGATGTAGCAATACAGATTCATTAAATATAACAAATATACCATTCTGGCAGGCAATGTTGACAATAGGGAAGGTTGTGCATGTGTGGGGGCAGAGAATATATGGGAAATTCTGTACCTTCCCCTAGATTTTGCTGCAAAGCTAAAACTACTCCAAAAAAATAAAGTATTTTTAAAAATAGCAGTGTTCAAGGGGCACCTGGTTGGCTCAGTAGGTTAAGCGTCTGCCTTTAGCTCAGGTCATGATCCCAGGGTCCTTGGATCGAGTCCCACAGCAGGCTCCCTGCTCAGCAGGGAGTCGGCTTCTCCCTCTTCCTCTGTCTCTCTGTTTCCCTCTGCCTCTCCCCCACCTTGTGCTCTCACCCACTCTGTTTCAAGTAAATAAATAACATCTTTTAAAAAAAAATGAATTGGGTCTCTTTCTGGACTTTTTTCTACATTTTTTTAAAGATTTTTATTTATTTGTCTGACAGAGAGAAACACAGTGAGAGAGGGAACACAAGCAGGGGGACTGAGAGAGGGAAAAGCAGGCTTCCCGGCAAGCAGGGAGCCCAATGCGGGGCTCAAGCCCCCGTCTCCAGGATCATGACCTGAGCCGAAGGCAATTGCCCAACCAGCTGAGCCACCCCAGTGCCCCTCTTTCTGCACTTTTTATTCTACTCTATGCATCTATTTTAATATCCTCATGCAAGTGTCACACTATTTAATGTAGCTTATAGTAATTCTTTAAGTGAGGTAATATAAGTATTCCAAATTTATTTTTTATGAGATTGTTTTGACTTTCCTGTGACATTTAAATTTTTGTATAAATTTTAGAATAGTACTGTCAATTTTTATTAAAAATTTTGCTGTTATTGTATTGATCTACAGATTAATTTTGGGAGAACAGACAACAGTATTAAGTGTTCCAATTAATGAACATGGAATAATTCTCCATTTATTTAGGTTTTCTTTATATTGGGAATTTTAGTAAATTTTACTATAGAAAACTTGCACTTTTTAAGACTTATTCCTAAATATTGTTTTCATCAAACATGGTAAATAGAAAAAAATTTAAGTTCATATTCTTATTGTTTGCTCTTAGCACTTAGGAAATTTAATTGAGTTTTTAATACTGACCTTTTGTTTTACAGTCAGGAAATTTACTCGAAATTTTTAGTAACTGCTTTGTAAATTCTTTAGAAGAAATCTTATGTATTTATAGAAGACATAAAAAGGATAATTTTACTTCTTTTCTCCCAATATTTATGGTATTATTTCTTTCTCTTCCCTTATAGGATCAACTTTGACTTCCATTGCTGAATAGAAATGATTGAAGCAGAAATCATTGCATTGTCACTATTTACTTTAGGGAAAAAGCATTCAGTCTTTCATGGTTAAATATGTTAGCTATAGATTTTACATAGGTGCCCTTTTTTTATGTTGAGGAAGTTCTATTTCTCATTTACTGGGTATTTTATTATGAACGGATATTTAATATTGTCAAATATTTTTTACTTAAAAACTAAAGTGACTATATAATTTGTTGTTTATTCAGTTAATATGGTGAACCACATTCATTGCTTTTCCAATGTTAAACTTTTGCATTGCTCACCTTGCAGAGGGTGTGAGCTGGTGCTAGAACCTCACTGCAGCGGCGGTGCAGGTGGCAGAGCGAGGAGGGCAGGGCCAGCCAGGTGCTGCCCTAGTGGGGAGTTCCACACGTTCCACACCACGGTGATGGCAGATGAGAGGTTTCATAGGAAAGGATATCAGGAAGGCTATGAAGAAGGCCACAGTTTGGGTATAACTGATATAACTGAAGGAAGACAATATGGCACCTTAGATGGAGTTAAAATTGAATCTGAGATTGGGTATTATCAAGGGTTCGCTTTCTCTTGGAGAGGTCTGCACAGTTGCACCACAGAGAAAGACAACTTTGTTCATTACTAAATGTTCAGCCGGACTTTACAATGAGTGTGGAAGGTTCTGGACTTGCAGTTTGAGGAGGATGGATGAACAAATAAGAAACATCAAGGAAGAGTTATGAGGAAACCAAGACCCATGGGGGCTGCCTGGTCCAAGCGCGCCCGCAGCAGAGCTGGGACTCCAGTCCTGCACACGGCTGTCACCACCGTCTGGTGCTGCCTGTCTGGAATGCGTGTTGGCAGCCATGGAGTTGTGTGTCTCTGTGCACGTCCCTCATCTAGGTCTCACCTGAGTTTCAGGGGCACATGTGGGCTTGTGCACTGCCTCAGACAGTTTCTGCCTCAACACAGATCCTACTGCCACAAAGATCATCAGATCCCTTGTGATTTCTTCTTCGACCTAAGTGCTATTTAGTAGTGTGTTCTTTAACTTCCAAGTATTTGGGACTTTTCTTTATACCTCAATATTATTGATGTCTAATTTAACTCCATTTTTTGTTTTATGGCCCAATAGATCATCTGTCCTATTGAATGGTTTTGGGGTGGGGGTTCTTTGTTTTTGGAGGGTTGTGGAATGGGTTTATAACTTGTTTTGTTTTGTTTTTGCACTAGAAAGGAATGTTATTCTATTGTTGGGTTTGGTATTATATAAATGTCAATTAGGTTAGAGGTACATAGAGTTGTTCAGATTTTCTTTATCCTTACTATATTTTGTCTACTTGTACTACCAATTATTGAGAATAGAATGTTTAAATTTTCAACTTACATTTGTGAATTTGTCTTTCTCTTTAGTTCTATAAGTTTGTGTTTCACATTGTTATTAGAAACATACAGATTTATGTTGAATGATGAATTGAAATTGATCCTTTAATCATTATGAAAGGTCTGCCAGGTCATTAAGAGTTTTTTTTCATTTTTTCAGTCTTTTACCCTGTTTTTCATATTAATTAATTAATTTATAGCACTCCACTTTGAAATTAGCTCACTTTCTGCCACTTTGCATGTGCTATTAGGATCACCGGTGATATTTTTTTTAATTTCAAATATCATATTGTCAATTGTAGAATTTTCTTTTGGCTAATTTTCATAGCCTCCAGTTATCTGCTGAGATTTATTTGCTATTCATTCATTGTAAGCATATATTCCTTTTAGTCTTTAAACATATTTATAATAGCTGTTTTAAAATCCTTGCCTGCTAATTTAAACATGTAGGTCACCTTGGGCTTTATTTATAATGACTGATTTTTCCTTTTATTATGAACCACTATTTCATGTTTCATTGCCTGTCTAGTAATTGTTTCATCATTGTGGATGATGTGCAGCAGGGAGTCTAGACTGCATGAGCTTCCTTTAAGAGATGTTGAATTTCTGCTAGCAAGCAATTAAATCATTGGTATGTATATTTGAGCTTGTTAGGCTTGGTTTTATTTTTGTTAAGGTGGTTCTATTTCAATTTTAACCTTAGTCCTGATGCATGCTCCTTACTTCACAGTATGGAGTCTCAACTAAATACTGACATCTTTTCGTGAGGTCTCTCTATTCTGATAGGACTGAAACTCTATCCCCTGGTACTGCATCAGGAAGTCTCTGCTAGGCCTCTTGGTATCTTGTCTTGAGTCTATACATCTCAATGATTTTTCAAGGACATGAAATAAAATCCCACATAGACTTTTAGGTGTGTTCTGAAGCTTTTTCTTCTTAGGTACTCTCCCCAACAAATTCCAGGAAGTATACCAGCCTATAACTCCAATCTGCTCTTCAGCAAAGTGAGACAGTTATTCTACTTAAGTTCCATTCTACTTGAGTTTCACGGTTATAGGAAACTGCCTATAGGAAAAAGTAGGAGTAGGCATGAGCTCACCTGGCATGTTTTTCCTTACCTTAAGAATCATAATCTTGAACTGCCTGTTCTTCAAGTTCTAAAAATATTTGCCATATTTATTTTGCCTATTTCTATGAGTTTTTGGTGGGGTGGGGGAGGGCAAGTTTGGTACCTGCTACTCTGTTGAGACTAGAAATAAAGGATATCAAAGCACAATCCCTTAAAATACTTGTGATTAACTTTTTGTTTTTACAGTTCTATCAACTGCATATTTCTTAATTGATGCTTCAGCAATGTAAACTGATAGCTAAAATTACAGATGGTATACAGAATCATCTTGTTGACTTAATAAAAGTACATTTTAGTCCACCACAAATGCAAAATTCAAAAATGAGAGAAAAATACATATATATTTTATAATCATTATATATATATATATATATATACATATATAATATGTATTAGATATATTTCCTGAATCTAGAGATTCAGGGCAAGAAGGCAGGACTGGAGCCACTGGGCCAAGCACCAAGTCTCTTTTCTTATGTATTAAAACCAAAACTGAATTCTGGGACATAGCTCACTATATTTATGTACACATATAAGAACTCTGTCCTGGCACATGTGAGCTTAATCAGAGAAATAATAAACAATCCACCAAAAAAGGAAAGTGTACTCCTTTTGTGTAGTTTAATAGTTTATAGGATGAGACTTGTGAGTCAGATAACTTTAAATGTTCTCTCCAGCTGAAATTTCAAATTGTTTTCTCCATGAAAAGAGAAATGACAAAGTATTATATAATGAAACATTTTCCCAGAAGTATACTGAAAGGAGACACTCATGATATATGACCATAACTATATATTAGGGGTCTAAATATATGAAAAAGATAAAACAAAGGGAAATAAAAGAAACACAGAATGCCAACATTTTTTCCAAGTCAAAAATGTATCCTAAGAAGAAGATAAATAATGATTTCAAAAAAAGTTGCTGAATTTCAACAGTAATATAGAGGTAATTATCTGAATACAGGGGAATGAAAAGGAGGAGGAGGAAAAGGAGGAAGAAGAAAGAAGAAGAAAAGGAAGAAGAAGAAGGCAGAGGAGGAGAGGAGGAAGTGGAAGAAAAGGGAAGAGGGAGAAGGAAGGGAGGAGAAGAAAGGGAGGAGGAAGGCTGCACCATCTCTAGTTTCTATGTGATAAATACTGTTGTAAACTCCTTCCACGGATTCCCTTATTTAATCCTCACAACGACCATACAAACTAGGCTTTGACAAAGAGACTAGCTGACCCCTAGAGAACCTTTCTTCCCTTCCTTGGTGGAGAGGCACTGTTGGAAAGTAGCTATCCAGCCAGGATACATTTCCCTGCTCTCTTCTATCTAGGAGGAGGCTGTGTGACTAGTCCTCACCAGTCAGGTGAGAGTGGGAGTGATGGGTGTCATTTATAGACTGAAGTTATGATGTGTCAATTCTATCTTCTTCAGTCTCTTTCTCCTTCTTCTGAAAACTGGAAACCACACGTAATATGGTGAATCCACAATATGGAAGCAACCATACAATATGGAATCACTCTTAAAAATATACTGAACCAGGAACACTCACTCTGGACAAGTAATAAATTGTATGTTGTTAAACCACTGAGAATTTGGGGTTTAGTTATAGCTGTTAGCATTACCTTAACAATTATGGTAACAAGGTAACAAATCAAATATGTGCTCTCCATTGTACAGACAATGAAACTGAGGCACATACATACAATATTATCATCAGCAGAATAAATATAATCTTTATTTAATTACTGCATTATCATTTTCCAAGCCCACAATTTTAATCAAGAGAAATAATGAAATCTGCCTAGTGACCTGATTTTAGAATAAATATGTAAGTTAGTAAATTGTCCAATATCTAAGTTATTGATAAGCACATTGTTTCACTAGAACTATGACAAAGATGATTGATATGATTATTAGATCAGCAATGGTGGCTATTATTTTAGAATTAACACTGAAAGTTTCTTTCATCATTTGTGAGATTAGAGTGTGAACTGGAACGACTCACGTTGGACAGAAAGGGGTCTAACTGACAAGGTTAGACCAAATGAGTCCAAACAAACAAAATTTGAGCACTGGCTTTGAGACCATTCATATAATTTTGTTCCAGAGCCAGAAACTATGATTGGAAACTGTACATAAATGTGCTTCCATTCCAGAACGTTTGATACCATTTCTTTTTATATGTTAAATACTGAACACAGGAAACTGAGAAATAGAATGCTTTGGTGAAGAATAAAGCAGCCAAGGACGAGTAGTTTTACAATGAAATGCAGCTTTCCCATCACAAGACAAATATTTCACTCCTAGAGGTTAAATAGGTTAATACTTAAAAGAAAGAATTCCACTGAAGAAAAAAATCTAATCCAAACAATTCTCTGGCACTGTGTCCATTGTGCTTTCATTTGATTATCTCTCGGATACATTTTCATGTTCTTCAATTCCCTGCGACCCTGTACTGTATAATTCTTCTAAAACAGATTTCTATTCATCTAAAACTTCACTAGGTCAATGATACTTACTGCCTTCTACAAGTATCTGTTTTAATTACATTTACTCCTATCTTAAAAACAAGATCAATGTTTATAGATGTGTTTTATCAAATGATTGTGCCATTAGCATTTATTGGGCCTTGGTCATTATGAACCTGGTATTATCCCACTTTTCCTTACACTGTGTCTATGCTCTTAAGCTAGTGGCTGGACAGAAATCTCCATGAAGATTCACGTGCTTCTCTGGTCTTTGTATTCTTTTAGTATTTTTTCTAACTCTTTCAGTACTAGTATGTAAGTTTCTCATTTCCCCTCAAGATCACTTCAAATTCTAATTGTTTTAAGGCACACAGATAATCCTATCATTTGGGGGTAAGGACTAAAATCTGTTAAAGAACATACAACAAAAGAACAACATAGGTAATAATACTCAAAATTTCCAGGTGTCATTCCTAAAACCTCCATAAGAAAAAAAGACACCGATGCCCTGAGATGAAGGAACTGCAAAACTTGGACTGATGAAAAGGTAAATATTTCAAGGGAGAAGGAAATTTTATTTTGTAAGTTAGAAGTTTTTGAGTCTTTAGATGTCAAGCTGTGGTCTAAGACCTGGAGAACTAGATTTCACCCTATAAAATATGCCCAGTCAAAGGAACACAAGTGGCAGGGGAAGAAGGGCAACTTTTCTAATTCTCACCAAGACTCCTTCATATCAGAAGAGGCTTTGATTAAAACAGATATGGCCCTGCCTTCAAGGAACCTGGAGCAGGGACAGACATGAACAAGTAAGCAAAACAACATAAAGACACAAATTGCTGACAAGAGATATGAAGGAAATTAGCAGGATGCTAAGAGACAAAATGATGGGGACAAAATGAACTTTTTCTCATCAAGGTTCCTTGTCACCTCTCTGATGAAGCTATGATATTAAGTTGAGACCCAATGGTTGAAATGGAGTGTGGCAATATGACAATGGGGGATGGTGAGAGAGGGCAGTCCTAGCCAAGTGAATAGTCTGCACAAAGTATTCAAGTTGCAGAGAACTTGAAAAAAAAAAAAAAAGTCCTGAACGAAAACCAGAATGACTTCAGTTTCTAATGGCTGGGTCCAAAAATGGCACTAAAAATGTGGTTTTGGCTGAGCCGTAATGTAAAATACATGTTTTTATTTTAATGCCAATTATTCCAACTTTTTACTTCCGTAAATTCCTTAACAACAGAGCACCCCTTACTTGGAAAGCATTTGGAAGCAAGGTGTTTTGTGAGTCAAGGCACTGGTCCGCAAATTCTATTCTGTCCCAGGATGCAAAGTTTACCACTCCCTTCTGGAACAATGCAAACTCGGGCATAGCAGGGGTCCGCGTTGGACCACCTAAACTTGAATACCCCCACAAAGCCTGGGCTGACCTGCAGGTCTAATTAGAGTTAGAGGTGTAATTACACCTAGTTAGAGGTGTAATTTGCACGAAAAACTGAGGCACTTGAGAATGATTTTGCTATTACTGGCAGAGAGAACTGAAGAATATGAGTTTGGTCATAGAGGATATAATGGAAGGGTAATACTGAAGTACAGAAAAGCAGGTCCTATTAATACTGTCCTTTAGTCTGTTTCCAGTGATTTGCCTGGGGAGAGGTCTGGGAAGGGAGAGGGTTAAAATAAAAGGTGATAATGTACATAAACAACCTGATAGGCACTTGATCTATAGTACACTCAATCAGTGTTACCTACTAATATTTGTAAAGGATATGAGACATCTGCCATTATTCAGGTCTGGCTGATCAAGAAAAAAATGCTCCTTTGTTCATTGTTTTTGCTTGGGGAGATACAGACTGCAGAGTTATTAAGGGATTTGGTAACTGTCTCAAATTTCTCTTTGTATACCACTATTGTCCCCCTACCGTGAAGCACTGCCAAATGGGTAAAAACCCAGATCTGTGAACAACTCTAGGTATTGCATAATTTCTCAAACTAAAGTCTGATAATGATCGTAGGTTGTGTTTCTAGTTTACATCACTTCCTGCCAAGTGTTTGGAGCTACACAATTAAGTTTACTGGAACAAGGCATTTAAAAATGTATTTAAACTGAATATTGAAGAGCTTTTAAACGAGTATGGGGTTTTACCACATGCATTATATGGGAAATGGGAAATTGTCAACACTTTTCAGTCTGTCTTATGGGAACTCCTCCAATATCAAAAACGTGCCTATCACTTTTCATTAAACAAATGAAATAATCGCTGCACCTTTGTAAAAGTGCATCACACTATAAACAGATACAGCTGCATTGACCTAGCTTTATCTTCAAAATATAAATTAAAAAAAGTAGACTCCGAGTACAATATATTAATCACAACACATTGAAACTGAGAACACCTCCAGTTTCTAGAAATCAAATCAGAAACTGAAAGCATAAATATTTCCACAAAACAACTTGATGTGAGAACCAAACTAGCTAACTAGTTCATTAAGAAGAGGAGGATGGCCTTAGCCACGAGCACTACCACAAAAGACCTGGTACAGTGCCTGGCATGTAATAGATGATCTTTTTATGGCATTCATTATTTCTAATACTCTAATTACAGATCCAAATGTTTATATTGGTTTCTCACATATAGATAATTTTGTCGAAGTATTCTTTTTATCCTTGGATTTTTCAGGTAAGTAAAACTTTCTCTGAATAGATTTTTTTTTTTTGGAAAGAAGCTTTTTTAAAATGTAGAAGCATATTCTAGTTTTCTTAAGTATACTAGTTTGAACATTACTTGAGTCTTCCGTCATGAATCAGGATCTTTTTTTTTTTTTTTTTTTTTTTTTTAAAGAGAAAAAGAGTGTGCGTAGAACCAGGGGATGCAAAGGGAGAGGGAGAGAGAATCTTAAGCAGGCTCCACACCCAATGTAGAGCCCAACGAGAGGCTCCGTCTCACAAAGCTGAGATCATGGCCTGAGTCAAAATCAAGAGTTAGAGGCTTAACCATGTGCCCCTGAATTGGGGTCATTTTTATGAACATCATGTCCTAAATTACACAACACTTCTTGGGGACCATTGATTTTTCTCATCTGTGCTCTACCCAGAACTCTGGAAATCTCTTCTTAATGTAAGATGATTATTTCCAAGTAAAGCAATCTACTTTTATACACAAATATGCAAGTTTGCTTCCCATATTTTTGACTCATAAAACCATCATTATGCCAACTCATATACAAAATATGGCTAGAAAGAAAAAAAAATGAGCCCATGATGAAATATTTAGCTGAGATGAGGCACTACATCACCCAAAGCTATCTACAACATTAGGAGAAAAAAATGCCTAGCTATTACTGGGTAAAAGTCTAAGGAACAGCATCTTCCTTCCTATGTTTATTTGGTCATTACTAAACTCATTCATTTACTAATTTCCAATGATAGACCACCTAGGAACGTTCATGACAAAAAGAATGTGTCCAGTTCAGATGAAGTCCTGGAAGGCAAGTCACCATATTTAAGCCAATAAATCAATAAAACAATGCAGCCAACAAGTACCAAACTTCATCAATCCATGGAATTGTTGGATCAACTCCTCAGCCCCTTGAATGAAGCAGGCAATTCTTTTTTTTGGTTATATAAAAGAAGGAAAGACAGAAAAAGAAAAAAAAAAAACAAACCAAAAACAAAGCAAACAAAAAACTCTGCTCTACAACAAATTGGCCCCAAGCATACAAGAGAGTAGTCTACAAAACTACTCATGGTTTTGCTTTTGTTTTGTTTTTATATCTTTAACAAGCGGCCCTGCAAAAATGGCACAGGCCTCTTTTTTTTCTTTCTTTCTATTTCAGAAGTCTTTGGTTACTATTACCCAGGGAATCAGCACAAAACACAAGAGGGTTTTTAGATTTCACTCATGTTGAGTGGCAACAGAACGTTTCATTCATAAGGGCTACACTTTGCAGAGCAACTGCAGAAAATAATTACCAGGTCAAACTGACCCTTTATCCTCAGTAGCCAGCTATCCAAAGTCTCACTGAAAGATCTTTAAATTTTCCTCTAAAAATCCCTTCGGATGCAAACCTCCTTAGAGCACACCATGAGTCAATTCTAAAAAGCCTTCCAGTGACTCAGCGAACGGGGCAAAGTATGACCTTAGGCTTATATTTCTCTGTTAGATATTATTTCATTTCCTTATGTAAAGTCTGATTTATACAAATTGGCTCACTTTCTAAGGATTTGCTCCATTTTAAATACAGCTTTTCAGTCAAACGCCACTCTTGGTGGAAACACATTTTTGATAGCCAGGGCTGAACATAAAATTCCATTATTTAAGTGGCAAAGAGTTGGTAAGTCAAGTCCGCGAGGCCTGTGGCAGTAACTTACTCTGTTTGTGGTTTCTACTTTGTTAGACTCTGTGGAGCCATGAATCTATCTTGTCCTCAAAAAACTGAAAGAGGGGGCTTTTAAAATGAATGTAATGCTAAATTTATGTGCCCCAGGAGCAGCATATCAAGGCCTCTGGACTGATTAGACCCAGATGTTGGTAACAATGTTAGTGTTATGGACCAAGTGCAGGTGTGGGAATAGATCCCCTTCCCTGGGACCCTCAGCAATCAGACCAGTGGTTTCTTCTGGCTCTCAGTTTGGAGTTTTCAATTAACACTACAATGGTATTGTTGTTCTCCAGTATTAGATCATATGTCATGTAAATGAAGTCGAATATACAGTTAAACTTGACAAGGTGATTTAGGCCAAGGATACATGTGTTCAGTATTATAACTTGATTGAGGTTAAATAATAATAATAAAAAAAGCCCTGACATGCTATAAAGTTTTTATTATTTGGCTTATCAGTAGATTTTCACATTATGCTTTCATAAAACAGAATGTCATTTATGGCAGGGCGAGACGCCTATGGAAAGGGAGACACAAACCTACTTATAAATGACTGGAATGATTAATTCCAGGCTGGATGCTTTTCTACGGTTGACATGGCAATTGGAAGTTCTCTGGGTGCTTTTTTATTTGCTTGCTTCCATTTTCCAAAACTCTGTCTTAGTTCTTTATCTTCTCCTTTAACGTGAGTGACCAGTGCCCACATAATCACCCCCGTTGGCAAGAGCAGCAGTAGTGTGTGGGCTGGGATTGTTCTGAACTATTACTTGACTTAAAATAAGGAAGCCAGCTCATCCATGACTGGACAGGAGTCCCCTCTCCTTGGGGTGTCATGATGCTTAGAAGCCCAGCTCATAAAACATGTTCTGATAGCTGTCATCTCTTGGAGTTAGACTGTAAGCTTCTTGGGGCAGGAACCTTATCTATTATGTGTTTATAGGTGCCACAAATGCTAATGGTCCTGTGAGTAAATACCAATAAAAACAACTGTGTAGGTCCATTTTGTACTTCACACAGAGAGCATTTATAACTTATTAATGTTGATGGACCTGCACAGTACAGAACTCTTCCATTTTACTCATGTTTCATTTGTTGCAGCAATCTCTTAGAGACCAGACCATGCTGTCAACCAGCTGGGTAAAATGTGCTGTGGTGTGCCAGCATCAACGGAAAGCTTTATGCCCTACGAATGTGTGCACTACACATGTAGAGAGACAAGACCCATTTTTTTCTGAGAGCATGAATACGCTCACAGACTAAGTCAACCCAGTACTATCACAACTCCAAAGTAACTTCTTTTAGTCAATGGTAAATAACTGGGAAAATGGAGTGAGCCCTGAGAGTCACACCCAAACTCTTGGTGAAGATGAGGACGGGCGGATGGCATCCCATTTCCCTTTCTCCACAGTCCACTTGTATGCATCTATGGAATTTCCTCTTTAAAAGGGTATATTATTTATTACAGCTAGAAACACTGATTTCTGGTATTATTACAAATACTTTGGCAAGTTACTAGTGAATCTCAATTTGCCTATCTGCAAGATAGACTTAAGGTGAGATGGAATAAGTGAGCTAATAATCTCTGAGAAAAAAGTCAGGTCTTCTTTGTGGATGATTATTTCAAGACACCACGTTGTAGTTTGATATGTTCTTTCATTCAGGCATTTGTTCAGTAAAGTTGAGTATCTGTAATGAACAAGGCATGGTGCAGGGCACGTGGATTCAAAGATGGATAATTCACAGTCCTTTCTGCTAGAGAAGACAACACATGAGCCTGAGTGCCATGAAACAATTTCATAACTGCAATAATAGAGATACATATATATCCTATATAATATACCAACAGCAACATTCAGAAGTGTATTAAATACTATGTGCCTATAATTTTTAAGGTTGCCCTATTTGTTCTTAATACAGAGGAGACTATAAACAGTAGCATTTCCATTATGGAAAAAATGTGTTTTTGAGTAATACCATCAAGGCTATTTCCAGCGCTAATTAAAATGAGTGAAAATGTATGACATGAAAAATGAAGATGGTAGTTCACTAACATAAAATAAATTTTTATTCTTTACTTTTCCAGGATAAACTAGGTATGTTTATCATTAATTCCCTAACTTAATTTTTATCTAGAAATTCCCTTTTAAAATTCCTCTTTATCTAGTCTTTTCTAGGGCCCTATCAAATGTTTATAATCTATGGAACACTACATAACTGTCCCCGTGTGCAATGATAAAATGCAGCCCATTGATTTTTCTGCCAAGTAAGTAGAAGAGTTATGAATACAGTTATTCTATATTGTATGTCCCCCCATTACAGTAATGTACTCTTCTCCCCCACTCCAATGATGTCCAAAAGCATGAAGAAAATGAGAAGTAATGATGTTAGTGACTGAAATTACCATTCCAAAAATAATTCATCATGTCACTTAAATTTCTAAGGCAGTTTCTGGAAGCTAACATATTTACTATAGTGGAAAGTGGAAGCATAGCGAGTAAACATTCCTGTTATGAAGAAATCAAAGGATAAATTGGTTTAGGATAGTCACTGTTATTCTCAAATTACTTTCAGAGCAAACAATAGGAAAGTAACACCAAAACAAAACTAAGGAATTACTTGTTGCTTAGGTTTAGCAACATGTCACACAAACTAACCCATATCAGTCCTGACTATTATACTACATCTGGCATGTAAGGAGAAGTATTATTCATCTTATATCACAGATGAGAAAACTGAATACAAAATGGCCATGCAACTCATCTCTTGTGGTATGGATCTTAAACTGGCTGAGAAAGCAATCATAATGCATAATGTAACTTTTAATTCTCTGTTGCAAACACCTAATGAACCCATTCAGCATACTCTGTTGTAGCTAGGTATGGAATGGAACACAAAGGTAAATAAAACCTTGTCTGCTTTAAGTTCATGAGGGAATTATTCTGGACATCTGTGTGTTAACAAGATCGGGGGATTCTGACAAGATGTGCAACAAGAAAACATTTCTTTCCTTAAGCTTTCTGTTTTCCATAAGGGTAATCTCTACGAAATGCTATACCCAAGAACTACCTAGGTATTACCTATCCTGCCTCAAGTGCTTTCTCTGAAGGTGAGACTCTTCAATCCATATACGAGTGGTACCTGAGCTGCTACTGCCCATCCATTAGGAGAGAACATCATGTGCTTGTTTTAGCAAACCAAATGAGCATTTTAGTTCTTCATTATTATGAGCACAAGTGTTTGATCAATGGGATCCACATACAAAATCCTTTTGACTTATTTGGGATAAAAAGGGACAAGCCATTTTATAATATACACATATCAAAAAGAGCAAGCAAACCAGCACAATTTCATTAAGGGGGTTTGCAGATATTATTTATCCTTCCCCAGAAGAGATATGGAAAGGACAGTGACACTAGAACCATCACATCTGTTATTAGATGCATCTGTTCCTACAAGGAAAAATCACTGCGGAGGTGTGACAAGTGTCTTAGGCACCGCCGGGAGTTCCCTTGAGGATCCCTCAAGAGAGAGAGAAAAAAATTATTCATAAAACTAAACCACTGACCATTCTTCTGCTTTCTGTTGAGGGCATGATATTTCACGTCATTCTTTAAAACAAAACAAAACAAACATATCCATATGCCCTATTTTACCTTCCTAAAAAGTGGTAGGTGAAGGAAGAAAGAAAATAGTCCTATTGAAGTGTCTCTGGCTCCTCTGCCCCAGTAAGTGTGGGATGAAGGGGGTGGACCATCTAATAAGAAGAACACCATAGAGTTTTGGATACATAAAAAGGGTGTTAAATGAAATTAAAAATGTGGACTTGAGTAATTTAGAAATAAGTAGACTGAGCACAGCAACAATGACCTTCTACCAAAGATGATCTACAGAGAGGTCATTCTGGCCTCCATAGGTCATGAGAAGCAACTTTCCAGCTCTTTCATATTTAGGATCAGAGAAGCGCAATACAGTTTGCACACACTTGGAAAGAATTCAACGTTAAGGTTACTGAAGTATTATGCAGATCTCGAGAACTTCTTGTATGTACATGTGGATACGTGTAAACATCTAAAATTACAAAGACACAGAAATTTTTTAGAGACATATACAAGAAATGTAAATAGTGGGACCCAGGAAAGTGAAAATAGGCAATTGTGTTCAAGGAAGTAAAACATTTACTTTAAAAAAAAAAATCCCTCTGTCCTACTTAAAAACCTTAATATGCATATTATATTTATATTTTTTAGTTTTAACTTCAGTATAACTGAGAAATAAAATAGTAAGATATTTAATGTACAATATGATTATTTGATATACATACACATTGCAAAAGGATTTTCCCCTACTGAGTTAATTAACACACCCATTACCTTAAAGTTATCTATTATTTATTTATTTATTTATTTATTTATTTATTGGTGAGAACATTTACATCCTCTCTCAGCAAATTTCAATTATAGAAACAATGTAGTCAGCCATAGTCATCATGTTATATATCCTCAGGCCTACCCATCTCATAACTTAAAGTTTGTACCCTTATACTAACCTCTTCCTAACTCTCAATCCTCAGCCTCTAGCAATTACCTATTCTCTGAGAATACCTTCTATTCTCTGTTCCTATGAGTTTGATTTTGTTGTTGTTAAGATTCCATATATAAATGATACTATGCAATATATGTCTTTGCCCAGCTTATTTCACTTAATAATGCCCTCCAGCTTTATCCATGTAGTCACAAATGACAAGATTTCCTTCTTTTTAAAAGCTGAATAATATTGCATTGTATGTATGTATACCACATTTTCATTTTTTTTTAGTTTCAAGTTTTTTTTTAATATTATTTTATTTTTTCAGTGTTCTAAGATTCATTGTTTATGCCCCACACCCAGTGCTCTATGCAATACGTGCCCTCAGTACCCACCACCAGGCTCTCCCATCCCCCCCTCCAAGACCCTCAGTTTGTTTCTGAGTCAAAAGTCTCTCATGTTTCATTTCCCTCTCCAAATTAACTACTTCCCATTTCCTTTCCTCCTCCTACTATCCTCTATATTACTCCTTATGCACCAAAAGTAAGTGAAACCATGTGATACCTGACTTTCTCTACTTGGCTTATTTCATTCAGCATAATCTCTTCCAATCCGGTCCATGTTGCTACAAAAGTTGGGTATTCAGCCTTTCTGATGGAGGTGTAATATTCCATTGTTTATATGTACCATATCTTCTTTATCCATTCATCAGTTGAAGGGCACCTTGGCTCTTTCCACAGTTTGGTGATTATGGCCATTGCTGCAATGAACATTTGGGTACATATGGCCCTTCTTTTCACTACATCCATATCTTTGGGGTAAATACTCAGTAGTGCAATTGCAGGGTCATAGGGTAGCTCTATCTTTAATTTTTTAAGAAATCTCCATACTGTTTTCCATAGCAGCTGCACCAACTTGCATTCCCACCAACAATGTAAAAGGGTTCCTCTTTCTCCATAGCCTCTCCAACACTTGTTGTTTCCTGTTCCAGGTAGTTAACCTACAGTGTAATATTAGTTTTTTTTCAGGTATAGAATTTAGTGATTCAGCACTTATACACAACACCCAGTGCTCATCACAAGTACCTTCCTTAATGCCCATCCCCCACCCACTCGCCCTCCCCTCAGTTTGTTCTCTATCTTTAAGAGTCTGTTTTATGGTTTGTCTCTCTCTCTTTTTGTCCCCCTATGTTCATTTGTTTGGTTTCTTAGATTCCACAGATAAGTGAAATCATATGGATTTGTCTTTCTCTGTATAACTTACTTTGCTTAACATAATACACTCTCTAGCTCCACATTGTTGCAAATGGCAAGATTTCATTCTTTTTTATGGCTGAGTAATATTCCATTGACTATATATACCACATCTTCTTTATCTAATCATCAATCAATGGACACAGGCTCTTTTCATAATTTGGCTATTGTTGAAAACACTTCTAAAAGATCAGGGTGTATGTATCCCTTCAAATCAATAGGTTTGTATACTTTGGATAAACACTTAGCAGTGCAATTGCTGGATCATAGGATAGTTCTATTTTTAATTTTTTGAGGAACCACCATACTGTTTTCCAGAGTGACTGCTGTATACTGCATTTTCTTGATCCATTTATCTGTTGATGGACACAGGGTTATTTTACACATTTTTTAAACTATTAATGACAACAATGTATCAGGCCATGTGCTTTAAGACCAGAAAATTGAGACAAGCAACACAAGGAATTATACCTTTGAGCTTGAAATTGGCTTTAATTAGAGTCTTGGACAGATAAAATGATTTTGCCCACTATTCTCCTCAAAAAAATCAGAGAATAGTAAATGCTGGCTTTTTCAATGCCTAGCTTGCATCCTTCTGTGCATGGAAGAATTTATAGCACTATAAATATAACTATAAGAGGCTTAGACTGAATCAATGGAACAATTTGTAAAGAGGGTTCAATCAGAAACCATCTAAAGACAAAATCTTGTTTTACCTTCTCCACCTCCTTCAGTTGACTTCTTTTCCATTACCTCCATACCCCTTTGATGTTTGTTTCCATCCTTATCATGTTTATTGTCTCAGAAAACTTCTTCCTAGGCAACATGTGTCATTTAGTGGCTTCAGCTACCTCACCTATGTCAGTGACTCTCAATTCTGTAGCTCTCACCCTCAACCTCTCTCCAGAACTCCAGATGCAACTTTTGTTGACCAAGCCATCGCAACTTGGATTTCTACTTCATATTTAGTGCATCTAAAACTCAACCCCTCTTCCACTCAAACATGTTCTTTTTCCTATTTTTGCAGTTCCTGTTATAATATTATCACATCAAGAAGTTCTCAAATCACAATCTAATTCTCTGTCTCTTACTCTTGACATCCAATTTGCCAATGCAAAAATGTCCTACAGGCAAAACCAAACCAACACACCAATCTCACCCTTGCAATTGCTTTAGTACTGTCTTGTCTAATCTATTGCAACAGACTTTTTAAAATAACTATTATCCCCATCTTTAAAGCTCTTCTCTTAACCTTTTGTTCCTTAGTACCACTAGATATTGAAATGCTCTGCTAGGAAAATCTTCAAAGGCTCCCTACTTCTTAGAGGATTCACAAAGACCCAGTCAACCTATGCTGGGTTATCTCTATCAGTCTGTATTTCAGCCAGAAAGAACTGCTTGCTTTTCCCCTGGACTATCGCATGCATGTTCATGCTTTTTCATCTTTCATCTTCAGCTTCCTTAGCCAGAAATATGACAAGTTCTGTGGGGTCGCATAAGGTGGTATCTTTTTCTAAGCCTCACCTTCCGTCCCCCATCTGGTGGCAGTGCTGTGTTGGAGGTGGGAGGATGAGCCAAGAGAGTGAAAAAAGGCCCCTTGCCAATTCATTGCCAAGAACTGCTTTGTCAAACAATGCCTAAAAAGTCTTAGATACCACAACAAATGCTAGTTGAAGAAGTGAATAAAAGTCACAGGTGTTTCTGAGGATTATGCAGAATAGGGAAGGAAGAAACAGAATGTTAGAAAATAAACTGTCATGTCTTTGCATCAGTGTAGCTGTGAAATAATCACTACAGTCTCTGCTGACTCTGAGATGCCATCATTCTATACATCTTACTCAGAGAGAGAAAATCAAATGTATTCATCTGATGACAAGGGAGAAATTGTTCTTTGTAGTTAATGCATTCTTATGAGTAAATAAAACACTAACCAAATGATAAAGTGTTCAGATGTAAATAAACTACAAGCAGCACAATGAACTGTACTTAAGTAAAGTAAATTAAATAAATATAATATACTCACTGTAAACTGGCCCCAGAGAATACTGCTAAGCCAAGACAGTGCAAACCATTTATCCTAAAAATCATGTGGTACAAGTCATATCACTCAACAATATTTCAAGATTCTGAGTAAATATACTTGCCTTCTCAGCAAAAGCTTTCTGTATTAATGCTTCCCTGGAGATAAATCATGTCTCTTCAAAAAATATCAGAAAAATAGGAAATATTATTTGGCTCATTATGTTTTTAAGCCAGTGATATGAAAAACTGAAAGGATGAAAAACAGAAATGAAAGGACTTTTCATTTCTGAAGACAAATCAAATAGGTGTGCATGATAAATGGAAGCAATAGAACCTTTAAATGTGTGATTAGCCTTTATCTGTAACACCTCCACCCACCCATTCTGTGCATCTTTATATATAAGCCTGGAAAGGCTTTCTCCACCTTCTTTGTCCACCTTCAGGGATCTATAGTGGGAAACTAGTTTCAGGAACCAATATTCTTTTCCTGGTTATATCTAACATCCAGAAGGCGAGTGTGCCATAGAACTCCCAGAAAAAAAGACACCCAGAATATTTCTTACGACTTCTACTTTGCTCTTGGAAACCGAGACGAAAGTGGGAACAATCAAGATAATTCAACCAAACATCCATAAGAAGGCTTTGTACTACACAAATGCTTCACTTTCTGCCATGCTTATCCCACTTGTCCTCATTCTCTTCAATGGCATCATGTACAGTTCTCAAGGCTTCTCTGTTTGAAGGATGGAAAAACACCACACTGATCACCTCTTCTCTCCACCCCACTTCATGCTCACATCCCCACTCCAACCCAAGTTCTAGCCCAAAACTGTGGAGAAATATACTCCTGAATAGTTGGAAACTATTCATGGTAGAAAACTGACAGCAAAATGAATTTTTCCAGATTCCTTTGATTTTGACTTTGCATCTACTCCCTTCAAGGAGGGGTAGGGTTTGTTCCCCCACCCCTCAAAAATGGGCTGCCCTTCTGACTTATTTTGGCCAGAAAATAACAGTAAAAGTGACGCTGACCCAATTCAGAACCCAGACATCAAGGGGCCTTGTGTGCTTTCTCTCTTTCTCAGAACCCTGCCACTGCCATGAAAATCAACCTGGGATGGCCCGCTGGACAATGAGAGGCTGCATGGAACAGGGCTGAGCCAGCCCAGACATCCAGGCCCAGGGCCCAGATATGTACAAAGGCCCAGCAATAATCAGTTCGTCTTTGTCAATGACTTGCCAGCCAAGAACCAAACTGCCCTGTCTATTCACAGGCTCATGAGGTAAGTAAATGATTATTGTTTTGTGCTTCTGGGTGGTGTGGTGTGGTTGGTTTTCATGCTGCACATTGTGGTGGAAGACAACGGATGCACTCATTTATGTTGAGCGAATGCCAACCTGGAGCTATCTGTAACAGCATACTCCCTGGCATGAACTTTCTATATTGTCTGAGTGCAGCAGCAGAACCCCAGTCACAGTAGCCTTACAGACACCAGAGATGAGCCCAAGAACTCACAATGAGCTCCTGGGGCAGAGACCACGAGGACAGGGGTTAGGGCCAGATATCACAGGCTAAGGCCAAGAGTTGAAGGCAGGAGCCACAGACAGAAGGCCAGGCAGAGTGAACTCGGTAACTAACCCAGTCAAGAATTCTTTAACAGCTGGAATCAATAGAAAAAGAGTCAACACTAAAGCCTGCAGTGTAAGTCAGAAAAAAAAGATCAGTCTAGGAAAAGAAGTTCCCATAGAAAAGAACCCCAGGAGAAAGTAAATATAATAAGGCAGCCAGTTGAATTTCTATCTTTTCATATATGGATATCTGAATGCTGGCTGATTGGGAGTTAGAGTTATATTGGCCAAATGAGCATATTATTTTATTACACTAGACTTCACATTTCGTAACAAAGGCTATATTTTTCCACTCGCCCTTGTATTCAGTCTCAGCAACTCGTCCAGTACCTACACATACTAGATGCTCAGCAAATGTGTTGACAGACTGACTGAATGAATGAATGAATGAATGAGTCCCTGCAGTAAACAACTGACTTAAAGCCAGGTTAGCCGGGCTCTGGCACTAAGAGACCCTGGGGTAAAGGCTGATCCACAAGGACAATTTAGACAGAATGTTTGGATCATGAATTTTCATGATCACTGTTTTTATGATCATTTATTTCACAAACCTGACTTTGGATCCCTGGATCTTTCACATAAGAAGCATTTAATAAATGTTTGTTGAATTGCATTAGAGGGCATAATGGAGCAAGTAATGTTCTCTTTATTGATCTTAGATATCACGACCTACCGGGAATTCTCCAAAATAATCTCCACCTCCATCAGCTCCCTCAAGCAAGGATAGTTTCCTGATACTTAATGTATTCATGTACAACTACACTGGGATCTGAGCATAAAATCAGAGCACAAAATCAGAGAGCCCCGAGAAGCCACTCAGAGGCTCCCTTCAGGTTTGTTTTCATCAAAGCCCATACCCAAAAGTATCCCCCAAGATTAGCAAGGGGCTCTACCTCCAGGAGCAGAGGCCAGCAGAACTGAACGTGTTGCCTTTTCTAAAATGGACATTTACCAAGTGGCCCAGAGTTACTTTGCCTGGATCCTAGACATACATTATTGCATGCATTTTGTACTTTCAAAAGGCTAAAACACTATGTATCAACATAATGGAAATGTAGAATTGAATCATGCATTGATTGGGATTTTACAGACTATCATTAAGGGACACCCCTACTGGAGGTTGCTTTAAACAAAGGCTAGTGAGGGGCTCTCTCCCTCTGCTGTCATGTGCTCTAGTTTATAATAATGCAGCTTTGGTGAATAATAATACAAATGCTAAGGCCAATTATAGTCTTGGCCTCATCAGTTGTGGGACTTATGATCCTTCATGATGGGCTTCCTTAATTGATTAACTTCTTCCACGCAGCAGTAAAGGATGAGGGGAAACCCTTCATTAGCATTAATTGTGTCTTTTCCGTGAAATGAAATGAAATAAAAGTTTTTAAAATGTAGGCTGCAAGTAAAATGATCAGCATTTCTGAACAGAGTGCAAGGATATTGATAAACAGCCACCATTATATCTTGTTCTTTTCTGCTGACTCACTGTAAATAGGAAAATGTGTCCACCCAGGCAAAACATTACCAGGTGTTCACTGACAACTAAGTCCCTAACTGTATGCACCACACTAAGCAGCAGTCTCTAGGATATTTGGGAATATAGAAATATAGCATGGACTTTATGCATGTTGAATAATATCAGAACAATCACTTACTATGACTTGCATTACTCCTTTTCTCTTTGGCTAGTTTTAGGAATCTTTTTTTTTTTTAACCTTCTCATATTGTGTGTGTGTGTGTGTGTGTGTGTGTGTGTGTGTTAAAGCCTCACACATACTACAACCTGTAGCAATTTAGATCTCAAATTACTAAATTACTTTCTTATAAATATCAAGAAAAATCTTCTCACTATATTCCTTGTCCTTTGCTATCAGTCAGCAAAGATCGAAGTTGTTTAAGTAGACTCTATTGCTAAAGTGTATTTATGGTAAAGTCGTATCAGAATGCCTTGACTTTTCAAAACTAGACTGGAAAGTCTATTTGCAAATGTATTCTCAAAATATGTGTTAATCTTCTTTCCCAGTTGAAATTCCAAAATGTAAAGTTACTTAAAATGGAAAAAAGTTAATGGGAGTATGGATATGTATCTGCATATTTTTCAAATTTTTGATTCATGTTAGAAAATCTGAAAATTACTTCATCAGATTTTCATAAAAGGCAAATAACTCTGCCAAAGTTGCAGCACTGTGATATAAATATGGTTATTGACAACTTAGAGGGGACTCTTTGAACATCAATCAAATTCACTGCATCTCTTCTTGTCACAGTGATCTTTTACTGTTAGGGGCCCTAAGACAGAGTTGCTAGAAGAGTTAGTAGAGAAAGCCAATAGTTAGAAGATCAAATGTAGCAGGAATTTATGGAGATGAACCACAGAATTTAAATATACCTAACCCCCAAATGCAGGGGTTCTGAGCTTCTGATGACACATCAGTAAACTAAGATTCAGGAGAAAGTTCTACTCTAATTATAAAGTTGCCTTTGAACCTATATAGACAGTGATAGACAGTGATAGAAAGATGTGGTGGGAGTGGGCTGAGAAAAAGGAAGCAAACTGTATAGAAAAATTACATCTAAAGGTAAGAAAATACATACATATAATTGTAAAAATCACTTGCAATCCAAATTTATAATGAGAAATAGCTACATGATTTTTTAAAATTTGATCTGGTACCCCTTCCTTCCTGTCTGATGACCAGTATTTGTTAAAATAAGTTAAGAGTAAATTGAATAAGCAGGGGCCGGTGAAAAGGCAAGGCAAGGAATCTTGAGAGAAGCCACACTGGTTAAGAGCACTCCACTCAGTTCAATTCAATTCAGAAAATACTTGTTAGTATCTACATTATATCTGATGCTATACTTGTAACCATAGATACAAAGATGAAGGCAGTAAGACTCCCCAAACTTAAGAAATTTATTGTGAAGTAGGGGAGAGAAAAATGTTTAAACAAATAAACAAATGCTCATGATACATGCGGTATCAGAATCACAGAAGGAAAACAAAGAAGTGATGTGTCATGCTGTCTGGGAGGGAGAGAAAAGAAAAAGTACCTCCTGACCAAACTTTTGAAAGATGAATAAAAGTTCAAGGATAAAATGTTAAGGGACTTCTAAGCAGATGGGACAACATATGCAAAAATACAGAGCCAGGGAGCAGCAGGTTATGAGAAGCAAGCTCGGGGCAAACTCTGAATGAGTTACACAGAGATAGATAAGGATTGATATATGACCAGAGTCTTGAATTCTATGCCAAAGAACTTGCTTGAATGTTATCCTGTAGACGATATCCAAGATGGAAGAAGATGAAAATTGGAACCAACAGGGTCAAATTTACATTTCAGAAACTGTGCCCAGGGCAGAGAGGAAGATGGATGAAGAACTCTAAGAACAGAAGCACGGGGACCAATAGGAGACTCGGCTACGTGGAAACCTTGAAGTTTCCACCTCACTAATTGTGATCATTGAAATGGAGATCTTTCTACTTTCTACAAAACAAGGAAAAACTTACAAGGTGATTCATCATTCAAACAAGGAAAGGCTTACAAGGGGATTTATTCGGATTTTCATATATCTAAACCTTGTTCAAGATGTAGAATTAAAAAAAAAAGCAAAGAAATGGTAATTTTAAAAGCATAAAGTGATTGTTATGCTTAGAAGCATCATTTATGTTCAATATTGCCTGGCATATGGCGGGCACTAAATATTTATTAAAGGACTGAACAAATTAATAAATATAATTGCCCTTCACATTGGGCCCTTTTCCTGTTATTTACAAATCATTCTCAGCAATTTATCACTTGTGATAGAAAAATAGAGTTAACTTAGCTTAAGATACTTAAATAAGTAATCAAATTGAGTTTATTTAAAAATTTTTTCTATAAACCAGACTTTTATTTAGTCAGGCTGCCCTTTACCCCAATTAATCCAAATCAGTGAGCTTTTACTGTAATTGAAAGTTGTGCATGCTTGCCATTTTCACTGACCCTCTAAGAGCCTGTAATGGCAATTGGAAATTTTCCAAGGTGCTGGTACCTTTAATTTCTCCTTTCCTCTTCTTTCAGACAATAGAAGTTTGCATTGTCAAGTTTAAATCTCTGAAAGCGCTCCCTCATCCTGAAATAGGTCCTTCAGAAGTTTTGTTATTTCTTAACCCTGGCTTTACCTCACAAATCCTTACATTGAAATTAAGGAAGCTCCTCCTGCTCCCCATCTCCTTCGATTTCAATCACAGAGACCTGTGGCAGCCTCAGCTTCACTCTCCCACATGGGCTATCAAGCCCTGTTCCATCCACCACGGAAATGATTCTCCTGTTGTTTCCACTTGGCCCCTCTGCTACTCTCCAACCTCTCACCATCTCTTGCCCAGATCTTCCCAAAGGTTTCCCACCTCTGTTGTCATTGCCCCTCCATCCATCCAGAACTACTGTCCACAATATTTCTTCCCTCAGATGCAAAGCTGATTACGTGACTTTTCTTGGTGGCTTTAACATCTTCAGTGCCCACCCCTCCCCCGCAACACCTTATTCACAAATCCAAGTCCAAACTCTAGCCTGGCCCGAAAGGTCCTTTGCATGTGACCCCCAGACTCTTCACATACTCACACACCTCTGTACTCTTGCACTTATTTTCCCTCTGCCTCGCCCCCTCTTCAACCAGCAGACTCAGATACAACCATCCAAGGTGCATGCAACTGAAAAGGAGATGCAAGGTAGTGCTTAAGAGCATGGGCACTAGTGTGCTTAAACTTCGGTGTGGATCAAGCCCAGCTGCCAGCTGTACCCCAGCTCTGCCACCTCCAGGCTCTGGGAACTGGGGCAAATTGCTCAGCTTTCCTGGGTCCCACTGTCTTCTGTAACGAAGAGCCATTTTACTGGGCCTTGTAAGAATTCAATGGGATCAAGTCTTTAAAGGGCTCAGTTCAGGGCCTGCAACACAGTAACTGTGCCAAAATGACTATTATTTTTAAATGCCATCTACTCCATGTCCTTCTCTTCAACCACCATTTCCTTAAATAAAAAAAAACGATGGATTCTCCTCCTATGCTCTGGAAATGTCTTGCTTATTATTCAATAGTGCTTTTCTTATGTAGGATGCTTATTTCTTTAATAATAACTGTGATTAACTGTTCATATATTTTATATATTTGTCACTTTATGTGCCTCTAATATATATTATTTAACTTAACCCTCAGCAACTCCATGAGGTAGCTCTGATTATGATCCCCATGTTAGTGATGGAGAAACTGAAACCAGAGAGGAAAAGCCACATGCCTGATGTTGTTCAGCTCGGTAAGACTGGAACTAGAATTTGAAACCAGGCAACCCTGCTTGGAATTCATTCTCTTAACCAGGGTACTGCCCATTGGAATATAACAGAAATTGCATCCCTTTCATCTCTGTGTGACTAGTATTATACATAGCTTCCACACATAAGGAGGGTCTATTATGAGCTTCTGAGGAGACTCTTGGAACCCAAGGTCTAGGCTGCTGAACTCAGAATGTACTGAAAACCAAGGAGTGATCTAAGCTGCCCATCCAGACTGTTCTCTTTCTCTCCTCAGAATCAGTTCCTCTGTTTTGGTCCAAGGAAAGTAATAGGGCATCTTATTATACTAAATGTGGTCTGGTACCCTCCCCCCTCCCTTTACGGGGAGGCAATGAAGGGAGATTTCTGTGAGTTGAGAAATTATTCCAAAACATAGTGGATGAATACAAAACTGCCTGTACTTGGCAATCTGGTCTCAAAAAACCCTTTGTCACGGTGGAGAAATGTCGCCACTTGATAACTGACTGAATTTAAGAAAAGAACAAGCTGGAAGAAGTATATACCCACATTTACATTCAGAGAGATGGGATAAAGAAGCTTTATATATATTTTAAAATTCTTTAGTGGGAAATAGCGTACTTCTGAAATGTGAAGTTTTTACCAACTAAAATGACATTATTTGATATGGGAATAAGATTGTATATAAAGGCCCAGATATACATTCCACCATCTACTTCAGCTACTTGTGCTTATTTCCATTTATAAAATAGGTGAAGATAAAAATTCTCCAGAAGTGCTCTGCCTAGTTTAAAAAACTACAGGCCTGTAAATTCTGTGTAAAATTCGTATCTCTGTTGTGAACATCACTCAATAAATCTCTAAATTAAACACACAATGCTTTCACACTGCCCGAGTTCTCACTAGGTCTGAGGTCATATCATCAGCATGTACACATTTGGAGCATTTCATGAACTATATGATGTCGGCAGGTCATTAATAAAAACTGAAAAAGTAAAAAGCCCCATAATTAGCTCCTGAGGTAACTTTGAATGTAACATTTTCACCTCATATTCAACACCATTAAACAAAATGACTGGGGTTTATTCACTAATGTAGCCTGAGAACCATTCCACTATAGTTAAACTTTGCCAAATTGAGGGACACTCAAATAGCAATATGTTGTGATTCATCGAATCAAAGGCCACAGGCAAATCAATAGAGATAGTTACTGCATAAAAAATGATAATGAACAAATGCAACAATATCATCAAGGTTACCTTGAGAAGAGCAAAGAAGTGGTTTAAAATCATCACTAAAAATAAGGTCAATATATCAGCTTTGAATGGAAAGCTCAGTAATTTTTTAGCAGATGTAGGAGAAACTAGAAAAAGGCAAATAAATAACCCCTGGGGGAAAAATAATTTCCCAAGGTATATTGTAAAAGTCTGTCTCTTAGTATTATAAGTAACCTCAGATGTGATAGACCCACTAGCAAAAGGTTAAGACCTTCATAGGACAGTTATAAGAGCAAATTCTGAGGAACAGAAACCAAGTACACTAGATTAGGACATCTATACATATTGAAGTCTTGAAGTAAAGAAGCAGCATATTTGTCAAATGACAGACAAAGGGAAAAAAGGGATGTGAAATCACTTAATTCTTCCATTATTTTAATTCTATTTGACTATTTTTGAACAAAGTCCAATCCCTAGAGGAGACTGTAACGCTTACTTCAATTACTCGAGTGGCTTTTCAGATGATTTGGTAATGTAAGAAAAGAGGTATGAAATTATCAATAAGGAACTTGTTGCTCATTCAGATAAAAAGTGTTACACTTGTGTAAACCTCAATCAGTTCTCTAGACAGTTGATGGGAAGCATAGTCATATTTTTCCAATGATAGATATCTAAAATCATACAGCTAGAAACTGCCTTTAACAGTATTTACACCAGGGACACCTAGGTGGCTTAGTTGGTTGAGCGGCTGACTCTTGGTTTCCACTGAGGTCATGATCTCAGAGTTGTAAGTTCAAGACCGCATACTGGGCTTTCCTCTAGGTGGAGAGTCTGCTTGAGATTCTTTCTCCCTCCCTCTCCCCATCACTTTGGCTCATGCTCTCTCTCTAAAATAAATAAATAAAATCCTTTAAAAAAATAAAGGAAATGGATTTCATGTTTAAAAAAAAAAAAACACAGGGCACCTGGGTGGCTCAGTGGGTTAGCTTCTGCCTTCAGCTCAGGTCATGATCTCAGGGTCCTGGGATCAAGGCCCAAGTCGGGCTCTCTGCTCAGCAGGGAGCCTGCTTCCTCCTCTCTCTCTGCCTGCCTCTCTGCCTACTTGTGATCTCTCTCTCTCTCTCTCTCTCTGTCAAATAAATAAAATCTTAAAAACAAACAAACAAACAAAAAACACAGAGTATTGGGGCACCTAGGTGGCTCAGTGAGTTAAGCATCTGCCTTCGGCTCAGGTCATGATTTCAGGGTCATGGGATGGAGCCCCATGTTGGGGTCTCTGCTCTGTGGGGAGCCTGCTTCTCCCTCTCACTCTGCTGCTCCCCCTGTTTGTGTTCTCTCTCTCACAAATAAATAAATAAAATATTTTTTAAAAAAGTATTCACACCATCAGCCTCTTCTTTCTTTAACAGTACTCTTTTCTCAATATACTACATAATGAAATGCTTTTTGTGTTGACTATATGTGAGTTTTTCTAAATATTTTTTAAACACTCTTTGGTAACAATATTGGCAATTTTCACCCAATATTTAAATATTTTTCTAAACCACAAAATCACTGCCTGCAAAACAACCACATCATAAAGCAAGTAAACCTCATTTACAAAATCAAGGTTGAACTTAAGGCTGATCAGGAATCTGAATGTTACATAAGGGACACAGGCAAGTTAAGTCCTATCTTCTCAAGTTGTGTGATTATCCTTTTTGTCTTGAAAGGAAAATAAAAAAAAAATTTGCTTTATGCTCTAATAACACAGGATAAACAATTTTTTACCTAACAAAATGCTTTATTGACTGCTTGGATTGTGAATTCTTAGAGTAATATTTAGTCTTTAGAAAACATCACTTTTGGGGCACCTGGGTGGCTCAGTTGGTTGAGCGACTGCCTTCAGCTCAGGTCATGATTCCAGAGATCTGGGATCGAGTCCCACATCGGGCTCCCTGCTCGGCGGGAAGCCTGCTTCTCCCTCTCTCACTCCCCCTGCTTGTGTTCCCTCTCTCTCTGTGTTTCTCACTGTCAAATAAATAAAATATTTTATTAAAAAAAAAAAAAAGAAAACATCACTTTGTTGGGGCACCTGGGTGGCTCAGTCAGTTAAGTGTCTGCCTTCTGCTCAGCTCAGGTCATGATCTCAGGGTCCTGGGGTTGAGACCCACCTCAGGTTCCCTACTCATCTCCCTTTGCCCCACTTACTCGTATTCACTCATTGTATGGACTCTCTCGCTCTCAAATAAACTCTTCAAAAAAAAAAAAAAGAAATCGTTTTTTAAATACACATACAAGAATGAATTTCTCAGCCATTTCATCTTGGAAGCTCAGCACAATGTCCACAATGGTATCATTTTAGGCCATTCGTACCCTAACCGGCTCTCAACACAAAAACCTTTTTCACAGAGCTTCGCAAAAAAAAAAAATGGATGTGTTTATTTATCAAAGGAGTCACAAACAAAGTTTTATGATTGTTATGAGCCTGAATGACCATCCAAATGATGACCCCAGTTATTGTTACAATTTCAGTTTATGGCATAGTTTCATTCACCATCACCATTATCAACTTCCCTTTTTGCATTGCCACAGAGTCCCTAAGGCCTCCTGATAGCTTCTGAGTTATTGACTGGTTTCAGTAGAGCCCAATTTAGAAAGGAAACCTTTTCATTAGGACTATTTACTTTTAATCTCCAAAATTCAAATAGGATCCAAGGGCAGAAAGAGAAAGGTAATTTTGCTACAGCACAGAAAATAAGACAATGTTCTATCACATGACTAACTAACCCTTGACCTAAGTGGGACCACCTAAGCATACAGTTTATTTAAACTTGCTGAATTTTGCCTTTGAAACTAATACTTTTAAAATATGGACTTCCTAAGCTGTATTACAGAACTTTGCAAGCTGGATGGCTGAAATCACTTGACAGCAATTAACAATCTTAATTAACTGAGAGACACAGACAGATCCCTTTGAATACCTGAAGTAAAAGCCTCAGACTGCTCTCCTAAACATAAGCATGTTATATTTATAATATAAATTTTTGTACACAACTGGAGGGATCATGGACCACCTGGGTGAAACCCTGCATTGTTCCCTGAAGCAGAATTTGAAAACTTTCTTTTTCAACTGAAAATTAGCTGCCATGGCATTTGAATGATGTGGTAAATGTGTGCTGGTTTCCCCCAATACAGTTTTCTTTATTCAACTTTATTTGCTAATATGAAAAAAAAAAAAAGATAAAGATGACACCACATATTTTAGTCAAGGATCTATGTATACATAAGCATCATTCTACTAGCCCTTCTTTAAACACCTTCCCTAGCACTGTACATATATAATCATCCTGAAATATAAAGAATCAAGGGCAGAAGGAAAGTAGAATGTTAGTAAATTCACTCAATATATAAGGTCTTGCAAACACAAAGAAATTGGCATAAGTTTTGGAATCTAAAATTGCTACCCATTTGTATTAGCCTGGCCCAGCATGAATGGTTTCAATTTATCTAGAAAATTGCTATAATGAACCATGATGTCACTACAAGAAAGACTTTCTTCCTGAGTATCTGGCTTTTCTAAGTCAAGTTTAATAGTTGCAGCCACATCAATAAGGTTTTTTGGTTTTTTGGGTTTTTTTCCCTTAATTTTTTTAATTTTTAATTTTTTAATTAATTTATTTATTTTTATTGTTACTTAAATTTTTTTTTCCAGCGTTACAAGATTCATTCCCCATTCCCCACACCCAGTGCTCTAACTTATAGATTCAAACATCTGCAAAAGGGCAGCCAGATAGCCTCTCACATCCACTTCCATCTGTCTGGATATTAGATAACCAGCAGTAAAATCTACTCACATCTCTAGATTAGAATTATTGACGCCAGCATTTGAGCACTCACTCCTGTGTGCACGGATTATTACAAACAATCTACCAACAACTAGTTATTTAGGGTTTCTGTGCCAGGCACTGTGTTTAGGAATGAGTTAATACCAATAAAACACTTAGAACAGTGCCTACTCACTGTCAGCACTTCATAAATGACAATATTATTGTTATCGTTATTATTGTTTTTATATACAAATGCAAAGGGGTCCTAATGCCTTCACTCAAGGAGCTGTGACCTAGTGAGGCATTTAAAACAGACTGTAGTAAGATTATGATAGAAGTATGCAGAATTGCCCCAGAAACCATGAGGTGGGCCATGGAAGACCTTCAAGGAAAGTTTCCCCAAAGAGAAAGAGAAGTGGCTAGCTAGACAAATCAAGAAGGAGGTGAGGCCTTCACTGGAGACAATGAATGTACACAAATCACGATATATCATATATTTGGGTGGCGAGGAGTTTAGTATGGTTGGAGTGAAGATTACAAGTGAAAGTCTGATGGAGATGAGGCCAGAAAGAAAAGAAGAGGCAGATTATGACAAGTTGTTGGATAGTAAGCTAAGGATTTTAGGTTTTATTATGAAGGCCACAGAGAGTTATTTAAAAGACTTTGTACACAACAGAGCTCTGCTGCTATTAGCTGTGTAACTTTGATTTGTTCACTTGACCTTGCTGGGTTTTGGTTTCACAAGTGAAACAAAAGAAAGGCAGAATTCATGGCTGCTGAGGTCTCATCCAGTTGACATTTTAAAATGATTCAATTGTTCTTGTGTCAAGAACGACCAAAATAAAAGGAAGATTAAAAAGTTCTCATTTTGTAATAACCAAATATGATTGCAGAGATAGTTACATGTCTTTTGAACTTTATATTTAGCTTATCTCTGAATGAAATAACAAATTACCTTCTGATTTTGGCTTATGCCCTTTGCTTTATAGGCAAATAGAAAACAAAGACAGGCTTCCAAAAATTCCAGATATCAAAATAATAATCAAAATGTATTTGAAGTCCGACTTAAAATTTGCATAAGATATTTTCTGTTTTGAATTTGAAAAAGGAGGAGAAAAGCCCTGCAAATTATTGCTCAGTCATTAACACAGTCAGGTACCACTTCAGTAGCTGATATTCAATCAGCCAATTAAAATCATCTAGTCAGTTACCTTATGATTTTCCAATTTTATAGTCAGATCAGTTGGAGATGCAAGCAATTAATACATATCTAAACTATCAACAGTTCTAGTTTTGTAGTGAGTCTTACTAAAATTCTAATTTTGATTGATTGATAAGTATAAAATTTAACTTTTCAAAACTGGAGTATTTTCATTGTTTCCTTGAGATTAAAATGGTTCTGCATAAGCAGCATCCATGCCTCAAGCAAACACATGAAAACTGATTAAACTCTTACAAATGTATTCCAGCCACTCTCCTCTGTATTCTTTCCCTGACCATTTTTCTTACTTGAAAAATAGAGCCAATCAACCAAAACCAGAAAAACTGTTAGGTTCTGTGCAGTGGAAGATAGGCAGAAGATATAAGAACAGGATAGTGAAAAAAAAAATTAAGAGAAAATAAATGGCAATTTAATAATTCTGCCTTAATGTCTATCTGTAAATAAAACTCTTCATTCTTCCTGAAAGCCTTACTCTTAATCTACTGCTACTCTAACCTCATCCCTTAAATCGCCATTCACTATACTAAAGTAACCTATTTCAAGAATCAAATTTGAGTAGATTTTGTATTGTACTGGAATGTTTTCTCCCCTTTCTCCAATTTTTTTATTTTTTAAAAAGAGAGAGAACACGTGCTCTAGCAGGGTGAGGGGCAGAGGGAGAGGGAGAGAGGGAGAGAGAAAATCTCAAGCAAACTCCCTGCTGAGCAGGGAGCCCAACTTGGGGTTCAATTTCAGGACCCTGATATCATGACCTGAGCCAAAATCAAGAGTCATATCCTTAACTGACTAAGCCACCCAGGTGTTCCCCTTCCTCTCCTTTTCAATTAAAATTAAAAGCCTTGAGGCCAAATTACATCAGTTTAGGTCTTCTGTCTCCATTTCTCCCACTGCTCCTGCCTTCTAGCACATTCTTCCATGCCATCTTCTCTGTTACACTCTGTTTCCATTACTTAACTTTCTGCCAAGCTTTCCAACTAGGACTTGTTTAAAATTGCTCATTCTGGAGGACTTTCATCACAACTTTATCAAAAAATAAATTTAAATCTATAAGCCTCTTTATCTAATATGGAACATCTGGATGGCTCAGTTGGTTAAGTGGCTGCCTTCTGCTCAGGTCATGATCCCAAGGTCCTGGGATCCACCCCACATGGGGCTCCCTGTTTAGTACAGAGTCTGCTTCTTCTTCGCCCTCTGCCTCTCCCCAGCTTGTACTCTGTCTCAATAAATAAGTTAAAGTAAATAAAGCCTTTCATCTAATAAATGTCATGAACCTTCTCAATTTTATCTAATTCTCCAGTATTTTTTGTCCATTTATATTGAAATTTCAATAGGCAAAGACCAATTCCACCCTAGTATATTTAAAATTTCTGGGTATGTGGTGCTCAAGTGACTTTCTACAATATTGGCCTGCCTATCTATAATACTGATCCAGGTTCTAGTCATCCCAAGCAGACAGGAAAAAAGACTGAGGTTTACTTTCACCCCACACCCAGCCCACCACATATCAAGATCCTCCTAAACTTATGCAGAGATGCTCATGTTTGCTGCCTCCTTGGTCTATGATGTCAGGAATAGTACTCTCAGCTACAGAGTAAGCAGTGTGAGTATAGGTGCCCCTTCTACAGATAATTCCACCCCAGAATAGGCTATAGATTTTCCTCTCAGTTTCTTTATTTCCCTTGTGTGATTTATCCTCAACTAGATAAAAATATGCTTATGTAAACATAGGGTAGTTCATATGGAATTCCCAGAAAACCAATCCCTGAACTCTTTTTTTCATTTTTCCAGCTTCTTCTGGGAATTCCCATGGGATCATTTTCAGGATTATACATAGAAGTTGTAAGGATAGAAAATCTATCCTTTAGTAGTAGTTTAGGGGAGTCCATGATTCTAGGAAGTGAGGGCATATCCCATAAGCCATTTGCTGTCAACTTAGAGTCCCTGGTCCCCTTGGTCTTTACCGTCCCTACCTCCTCTGAGCTTATCTACCTGACAATGGACTTATGTACATGTTTTCGTCTCACCTTGAGCACAACAACTGTCTGAGGCAGCTTTCTCATCTCCATAGTCTCTTCCAATGGTACATAACACACTTTAATTGTTCATTAAATATGTTTAAAAGACATATGGAAAATTCAGGATTAGTGTAAAGATCATGCATTCCATGTTTAAAATATGGGTCATCCACTTAAATTAAAATCTTAAGGAAAGATAAACTTATTATGATGTGGGCAAGCTTCTCACACAAAGTACAGGGGCAAGGGAGCAAGTATGCTAAATTACAATGGGTGGAAATGACATTATATGACTGGCTAAGACCTCAAGTAAGGAGGAGAATTAATCCTAATACAAATTATTCCTAAACTTCATCCAGATCTAGAATTTTATTGTTTTTTTCCTTCTTTTCTCACTTTGTTTCTCATTCTCTCTCTCTCTTTAAGTCTTTCAACCTGACCTGATACTAAAACAAATATCTGAAACAAAATGAGTCAGCAACCAGGCATACATGAATTGCCTACAGCCACAAGGAAGCCAAACCAACAACTATTCTCTCCTCAATACCTGCTACTCAAAAGAGTGAGTAAAAGTGGCAGCCCTTTGCTTAATATCATAACCAAAATATTGCAGCATATCAGGCAATGAGCCTACATATTAGCAGATATCTCAAGAGCCACTGCTATGCAAAGCTAAAATAAAGTAGGAGCCCCATAAATTAAAAAAAAAAATCAAAACAAGCTCTAAGTAATGCTGCTAACTATTTCTGAAAAAGAAATAAGAACTCTTGTATGGTCCTGGTTTTAGATGAAAATTAAATACAGGCAATTTAATAAAATAATCTGTAGCACAAAACATACTTCAGCATCACATTTATTATCTCTTAAAAGTGATGTGATTGAAAATAAGTATAGATATGGGGTGGGGGGATCATAACTGTTTACATTTACTTTGCCTCTTCTTGCTCTGGAATCCCCACTCCAACTAATGATAGGGTGAAGTGGAAATGATGGGGTCCTTAAATGTGACAATTAAAGGTATTTTATAAGCTACCTGCTAGGTCTCACCTGCTGTCCAATTCTTGTTGCTCTGTGTTTATCCTTCCCATAGTAGAAAGGGTGTTTGAATGGTAGAGTGTTCCCAATGAGAACCTGAGTTCTCCTCTACTCTGATTTATTCTGTGTCAGTCCTTGTACTTTGTTTCTCAATATTCAAAGACTTCTTTCAGAGTTTAGGGAATCCCTTTCTCTTGTTGGCAAAATTCTCTTTCCAGATAAAAGAGTCAAAAGAAATTAATTTAGGAAACTGATCAAGGTCTATTAATGTCCTCTTCATTCTAGGTGGTATCTTTTTTCTCTGGAAGCAGTAAATGGGCAACAAGGCAAAGTATTTTATAAGAACTTTTAAAAATACATCAGTCTGATCATGAATAAGGGGGTTGTGGAAAACTGGAAAAGAAAGTGGAAATGTAAAAGGACAGGGAAAAAAAAAGGGATGGCCAAAAGTGATAGAAGAAACAAATGATGAGTGGAAAGGAAACAGACAATAAAGAAGGAGCTAGAGAGAAAGCAGCAAATGTAAGAAGGAAAGAGGGGACAAAGGAAGGCCAGAAAGTGGGTGCTAAGACGTTAATGTATTGCCCCACCCACTGAGAAGCTGGAGGGGTCTAGAGCTGCTTTTCCTCCCCCCATCTTACACTGTTCCACAATGTTCTTTCCTTAAGCAAATCACAGCCTGGCTCCCCTGCAGCAGCCCCCTAGTGGCCCCCGCGACTCATGGGTTAAGTCTCCGCAGAGTCCTAACAGCTCTGCCATAGCCATACCACTCCCTGCACCTTATACCAAAGTCACAGGATGACACATATTCCTTCTCCTCTGCTGACCCACTGAGTCTTTGTATGTTTTTTTTTTTCCACAATGCCCTTCTCCCCCTTTTTCTACCTGAATACTTTCTAGTCATCCTTAAAAACACTGTTAAAATGGCACAGGTTCCAGAATGCCCAGTACCTCTCTCTTCCTCTTCTTATATGCCCATGACAACCCATGAATAATTCTTATAGTTCGTAATCTGCTGGTCTGTCCAACCCACACGACGAGGCTGAAGTTACTTTATTCTCTGTACTCTCAATGCCTAACTCAGTGACTTACACACACATAGTAGGAATGCGATACCTACTTTTAAATAAGGTGGTTTCAACTGGTTTTTATCTTCAAGGGCTGGCCCCACAGCACTACGATGCTGATGAATACATCCACACTGCTACTGGGCCTGATCCTTTTCTTCTTTTACTGTCCTGACTACCTTCATTCTCTGACGCTTGTGTTGTGGTTCTGGTCCGTGCCCCAAGCAGGCCCAGTGTGGTACACATCAGAGCAGTAACTGTCTTATACCAGACATGAAATACTTATCTAGCAACCCAGGCTTAGCTTTCTCTCTTGAAAATAGAAATACTCTCTGGTTCATCTGTACAAATTGCACTTCTCATTGCTAATCAGGAAATCATAACCATTTTTTTTCTTATACCTTCAAATTATTCCCATGATACTGCACACTTCTATTACTACAAACTCTCTTTATACAAGTGATTTTCAATGAGGGGCCTGCACAGAGCTGGGGAAATGTTTCAGAATCCCAGAGAAGGAGGGTAAAGTACATATACCTTGAAAATGCCACCTTGGGAGCATAGACTCTGCAGTTTAAGATCACTGACCAATAGAATGACCACAAGAGGAGTGCAGAGTAAAGGCAGCCCTCAATTCAAAACTAGGCATAGGCAAGGCTGGATCTGAAGGTAACACTTTCCCAAAAGCTGTTAGTACCCGGACACAATTAAACGCACTCATCTTCTGGGGGTTCCCTTCTCTCTGCCCTAGAACTAACCATCCTCCTTCTTCCTATGTGCTTCTTGTGGTTCTACATGAGTTTGTTCAGTGGCCTTCCAAAATCCTTATCCTCCATCAAACTCCTTATCATCTTGAGGCCACTTCAGGATGGTGTTAGAGAAAGGGAACTAGCAACCAAGGCAAATTCACCTACTTCTCTGCAATCAGACTCAAATATTTTTAGGCACATTAAAATTGGAGAACTATAATTCTATTCCTTCCCTCTTTTTTTTTTTGCTGTTTTTATTATTTACGGATAGCTCTGTATTTGTATCATTAGTAAACTTTTTCAAAGTATGGTGATATTTCAGTTGATTTTTGAGGTCAGAGTTCTCGGCATTTGAGCAGAGCTGAGAGGCTCATTTATAGGGGTCATGTCAATATAAAGAAGATATTTCCTATAAGGATTCTAAGATATGTACCTGGAGATTCTATGGATGAATTAATTATTTTAAAAAAGATCAAATTAAATAAGAAAGGAATGAGGGGAGAGATGATTACATGTGTTTTCTAAACCATTTTAATTCTGTAATTGTGCAAATAACACACTTATTTAAGATCACTGTATTTTTCATTTTATATAGCCTGACAGTTTTTCTAACTAGCTGAATGAAGAGCATTCTCTAGGAATGAGTTAAGGCCACAAGACAGTAAGTCCCCATGAACAAGTGCTACCTGATAATGAATTTAGGGAATAAAACTCTTGCAACATAAATTTTTATCTTTTTTTCTCTCTCCTCCCTTTTCTCTTTCTCTCTCTCCCTCCTTTCCTACTTTTCCTTCTCTTTCCTTTTTTTTTTTTTTGAGGCTCTGCTAATTTTGATACATTTTATCAACCAGTACAGAAAACATTAGTTAACTGAAAGATCAGTGCTGTGCTGCAACCAGAAATAGGAGACATATTTTTAGTTTCCATTTGCCCACATTATACTTTATCTGAGCCTTGTGCTTCCAGAAAGAAATTCTCTTTTGTGTTCCACAAAGTGGCTAACCACAATGGACCACCTGTTATTTCACATTCTAAGATAGTATCCACCTCCATCTTTCTTCGATGACTTAGATAACACCCATCTCCATCCTTCTCATGATTCCCACAAGGTTCTCAGATGACTCCTTTGTCTATCTCCTCTAAGCTCCAGATCCCCTTATTTCTCTTCTAAATGTTCTCCACTAATGAACAAACATTCACATTTGCCTTATAATAAAACTCTGAAGAAAATGATTTCCTTAAAAAAAAAAGGAAGAAAAAGAAAAAAGATGCTAGCACTCAGGAGAAAAGTGGAATAAAAACATATCTAAACTGGCTTCCTTCCAAAGGTACCACATTTTTCAGAAAACCAAAAAATCGAAGTCCTTGGATTTTTCTGGCTGTTATATGATTGAAAGAGCAAGGGAAATAGTGTCAGGAGACTCTGTTGTCCTATAGCAACCAGTATAAATGTTGGAAGTTCAAGGGGTACCAAGTCTCTGGGACTAGGACTACACCTTAAAACAAACAAACAAACAAAAAAAGTAACTATTGGATAGTACTCAATCATAGAAAAAGAAGGAAGTGAAAAGAATATTTTAGAGTCCTACACTGTATCAAAGAAAGAGTTCTCAATCTCTTTTGGATGGATGAAGACCATTTTCCAAACAGGACATTCTCCGGTAGCATGCCCTCTGACTTTAGTGAAGTCACCTGCTTTCTGATCTCGGAGTTATCCCAGATGAATCTGGAGTTCTCTCCTATGAGGACTGCCAGATAAATTACAGGACATCAGTTAAATTTGAATTTCTGATAAACAGCAAGTATCTATTTAGTGTAAGTACGCACTATGAAACATATGGGATCTATTTATATATTTAAATATAAGGATGTGGAGAAAAGGGAACCCTTGTGCACTGTTGGTGGGAATGTAAATTGGTGCAGTCACTGTGGAAAACAGTATGGAGGTTCCTCAATTTTTTTTTAAGAAATTAAAAATAGGGGCGCCTGGGTGGCTCAGTTGGCTAAGTGACTGCCTTCGGCTCAGGTCATGATCCCAGAGACCTGGGATCCAGTCCCACATCGGGCTGCCTGCTCAGCGGGAAGCCTGCTTCTCCCTCTCTCACTCCCCCTGCTTGTGTTCCCTCTCTGGCTGTGTTTCTCTCTGTCAAATAAATAAAAATCTTAAAAAATTAAAAAAAAATAAATTAAAAATAGAACTATAGGATCCAGCAATTCTACTTATGGGTATTTGTCCTAAGGAAACAAAAACACTAACCTGAAAAGAGATGTGCACCTCCACGATTATTGCAACATTATTTACAATAGCCAATGGAAACAACCTAAGAATGGATAAAGGAAATGTGATAGATACACAACTGAATTATTATTCACCTATTTAAAAGAAGGAAATCTTGCCATTTTGTAATGATACACATTGACCTTGAGGGCATTATGCTCAATAAAATAAGAAAGAAACACAAATACCATATAATCTCATCTACACGTGGATTCTTTTAAAAAAACAAAAAACAAACAAACACACTCATAGATACAGAGAACAGCTTGATGGTTGTTTGTGGAAGGTGGGAAAAATGGGCAAAGGTGGTCAGAAGGTACAAACTTCCAGTTATAAAATAACTAAAGAAAAAATCCATTTACCTGAAATTCAAATTTAACCAAGCATCTTGTGTTTTTATTTGTTAAATCTAACAACCTTACTCTAGACAGTCTGAGGATGTTGGACCAGCCAAACCATAGCTGAACACTTAGATATAATAACAAAATTCACCCCACCCCCTACAATCTCTCAGACACATATGACTTATTCTCCAGCTACTAATCAAGATTTGGGCTTCTGTGATAAGTACTGCTCACCATTGCTCATTCCAGGGAAAGCTACTGTGTTAGTTGTCTTTAACATTGGCTGCACTCCACTGGACTATTTTTAATTATACTTCAGTTAAGGGAAATTCTTGGACATATTCAGCTGCAGAGATATGGGAGTTCATGATTCCTGCTTTCAGGAACTAAGATTACATCCAAAAAAAGCAAACTCAGAACTTTCCCAAGCAAATCATGGACTTCCACATACCTCTGCTATTACTTCAGAATGCTGTGAATGCTGATCTTCTCCCCAGAGCTGGTAAATCACACTGAGAAGAAAGGGAAGGAGAGGGAAGAGAAGGAAAGCAAGTTTAGGGGAAGGGATGCACTTACTCTCATTCTTCTCCTTTGGCCAAGAGGTATGGTAAGTAGAGAACTCCTGCCCAAGCAGTGTTCCTTGGGCCCAAAGAAATTGACTCCCTGTCTCTCTCCTAGAGCTACAGGTGCTAAACAGAATGCTGACCCAGGGAAACACTAAAAAGAGAAGGGCCAGAATCCAGTAGCAGGCCAAGGAGGTCAGAAAAAGAGGACAGATGAAAGGAGCATATGATGTGTTCAACCGTAATCATCGTGGTCTTGGATGACCAATCCAGCAGGAAATTTTTTTCAGGTATCTTTTGTATCTCTAACATGCTGGTAAAAGGGAGAATCAGCTGATGACTCAAGGACAGAGCAGAAAGGGGCCTATTGTTTGTTTTGTCATAGCCTGCCCCCCATTATAATGATACAGGAAAGGGGCCCATGTCCAAACTAATGTCACCAGGATTTGGTAATGGAGCTTCCTCATGTATTTGAGAATGAGCTTAACCTCCTTCCTAGATTATCAACTTCCAACTGTCCTTTTAAACTAATTCTTATTTCCTAAGTCTTACAACATTTCCATTACTCTTCTCTGAGATCTTTGATTTCAACATTTACAGAAGCCATATCAGATATGGGGAAGATGCTGTTGTTAAGGGATCCCTAGGTTAATAATCAGAGACTTGATTTTTAACGTGGGGGTCTGTAGTTCCTGGTACATGGGCTTTGCCTTGCCTATGTTATCTGTGGTCAGTCATTCAACCATCTCAACTTCACATTCTCACCTATAAAACGGGAATACAACACTACTACGACCAATAAAAAACAAAAATAACAATGGCCATAACATATATCATCCATAATATCAATGACAAAAGCAGTCTAGCCTGCACATGCAGGTAAGAAATCTTGGAACTAAAGATAAATATCCTCTGGTAAATATAAAGGACCATGGCCAATGTCCAAGGTTTTCTTGTCTCCTAAAAATACTGACCCAAAGCCCATCAAGGAATCCCTCAGGAATTCCCACCCTCAGAAGGGCATCTGAGTGGGACATCTGTAGTTGCCTTACTCTAAAGACTCCATTTGCCCCTATATGGTGATTGTTGGTGTTTGGAACTTGAATAGCCACATGTCCCTGAGGCCTTCTTATTTGTGCTTTTTTTTCAAAATTAAAAGCAACATTCTACTTACTGAAATTGTATTTTAGCATTTTAAAAACTCAAAGTTGCTCCTATATCTGTCAACATTTAAGATTTTTTCTTACATATCCCCTGTTCCTTCCCCCCTAATTTTTCCCCTAAATTAAAAGTTTAATGTAATTCTTACTAAAATAGTATTTTTCTTCATAATTTAACATCTTAGCTCTATTGACTATTCATTTCACTGTTAATATCGTTCCTTTAATTTCTCATGGAATCCATTGTTTATTTAATCTGAAATCCTTCAAGGTTTTAGTTTTATTTCTTTATATTGTCTTATCTCCTTTACTTTTAATCCCCAAATCTTCCCCCAACAAATGCAATTCTCTTTTCATTTTTATATGGTTTTCATTCACCTGGCCCTTAAAAAAAAATGGTGAAGTCATGTGACTAGAATAAAGGGGCAACTATAAAGAGAATTCAAGTCCTAGGTAAAGAGGCTGGGTTATTTCTTCTTCTTCTTTCTTCTTCTTTCTTCTCCGCCTCCTCTTCCTCCTCCTCCTGCTCCTCCCCCTTACCGTCCCCCTCTCTCTCCTTCTCCCTCTCCTCCTTCTCCTCCTCTTCCTCCCTCCTCCCCTCCTCCCTTCTTCTTCTTTTCCTAAACCCAACAGTGATTATTTTTATATCATTTTGTATCATATATTTTTATATCATTACCATTCATTCCAGAGTTCAACTTCTGACTTTAAAACTTTCAAGCTAAGTAAACTAGTAGACCCATAGGTTAAGTCTCCAGAATAACAAATTTTCCCCCAGTGGCAATGCAGCTGACCAGCTGGGATGGTATTGTCTTCTCATATTATGCTTATAGGGGAATCCTTGGGAAAATCTCTGCCCAGGGACTAAATCTCAAAGCTCCTGACATGCAATGATTTTCCCTTTCTAAGGAAACACAGACTGTAACAATTTTTTCAACTGAAGTCACTGTATCCAGCCCAGTAAAATATCTGCACTGAGGGAGAATAAATAACACGTGAAAATCCCCAGACTTAAATATAAGTCTCTCTAAGCTACTGAGAAAGGACTTGGCCCTTTTGTTTGAGGTCAAATGAGACTCTGCCTGAGAGGAGGACTTGAAGGAGACATTTTATTTTTAATACACCAACTGAAGTGGACCGAAATCAAGTGACTCTTTTTGCTTCCTAAATGGTGGCCCCAAATTTCCCTGTCACAGTGTGGCAATAAACTGAAAGCATTACTCTGTCTTCATCCATCCTTACTTGTGGCTGAGCCAGGCCAGGCAGATAGAGAGGTTCCCATCATCAGTTCACAGGGCTTGAGCACATTGGTGGGGTAGCTAATATTACCAAAGTAATATTCATTTATATATATTAGCAATATACAACCTAGAGTAAAAGAGTATGTAAACCATTTGTCTTTTTCACTGTGGGTCTGAAATCTTTTTTTCTACATTTGATTCAAGTATTCTAAATATTATCTAGCCTGGGGAAAATTCCTTAATTTTAAAAACCCTAAATTGATTTTCTTTCCTTTACGAAAATGTATCTACCTCATCACTATAAACTCTACATACAAACCCACCACACTGATGGAATAAAGAATACATGAGGGCAGAAGTTCCTGCTGAAGCAGGAAAGCTCAATGTTATAACTTAGGTTTAATCTTAAAAACAACTAAAAGATCACGAACCTTCCAATAATACCCATTTAATGAGCTACATTAAGAATGTACAGTCAAGATAATTGTTTTGTATCATACTCCCTCTGGCATAATTTGTTTTAAAAATGATTAACTTCTTTTAATAGATCTCCTCAACTCCCTTTCTTTAGCATTAGAGATAAGAAAATTTTGATAAGGCCTGAGATTATCTTCAAGAAGACTTTTAGAACTGAGAAAAATAGACTTAAAGAACTCAGAACACTAATTTAATACTCCAGATCTAGAACTCTAGGAACTAAAAGGATGAGGCACCTCAGTCATTTACTATTCAAAATTTCGACTTGCCACAGAAAGAGGGTTCCCTTCATCAATAGTGAACAGGCCTGTCCTATAACCAACCACTCATTGTGTCCCCAAAAAAGATACATCAAAGTCCTAACTCCTAGTTCTTCTGAATGTAATTTTACTCCGAAAGAGGGTGTTTGCAGATGTAACCAAGTTAAAATGAGGTCATTTAGAAGAGAAGAGACAGAGACATAATGGGGTGAAGGCCGGATAGGTCATAGTCAGAGACTGTAGTGACGGATACTCAAGCCAAGGAACACCAAGGTTTTGAGTTTGGGTTTCATTGTTACAGGATAAATACTCCTTAATTTCTTTTCTTTTTTTTTTTAATATTTTATTTATGTAGTTGACAGAGACAAACACAGCTAGAGAGGGAACACAAGCAGGGGGAGAGAGAGAGGGAGGAGCAGGCTTTCCGCTGAGCAGGAAGCCCGATGCACGGCTAGAACCTGGAGCTCCGGGATCATGACCTGAGCCGTAGATGCCACCACCAGAAGCCAAAAAGAGGCAAGGAAGGATTCCACCCAGAGTCTCAGAGATAGAATGGCCCTGCTAACACCTTCTTCTTGGCCTTCTAGCCTCCAGAACTGTGAATGAAGACATTTCTGTTGTTTTAAGCTAGTCTGTGGTACTTTATTATAGTAGCCCTAGAAAACAGAAATACCTGCTAAAGAGAAAATAAAATAACATGAAGGGAGGGCTGAAATTCTTAATAAATGAGTTGATTATGTACATAGACTAGACCTTTACAAATATAATATTACCACTCACTTAAGCTCCCCTTTCCTGTGCCCTGAGGTGCAACCATCCACAGAATAGGCTGGATCTGTCTGCTACCATTGTCTGAATGCTTGCAATCTGAGAGCCATAACGCGCAACAGTTTCCATCTGATGCTTCACTTAGTCCTTATACTAGACTCCAACATTAACATTATTTTCTCTATTTTGCAGATTAAAAAAAAAAAAAGTTCGAGAGGCTAAACAATTAACTTACCCCAGGTCACAAAGCTAGTAAGTAGGCTACTTTATACCAGGTCTGTTTGATATTCATTTCCAGGCTCTTAACCATAATATTTATTGATTTTGCTTCATACTTCGGCCGACAATATTTAACCTCTTTAAATATTTTTTTTCTCTTCATGGCATGGAACATTGTTCCTAAATTGGGCATAGGAAAGAAATCAGAATCATCTCATGGGGTGCTTTTTCAAAACTTGTAACCTTAAAAAATACTAGCACAGAGCTTCAATATTTTGATTCTCTGCAGCTCTCTGTGCATAAATGCAAGCATGCGTGCTCTCTCTCTCTCTCCCTCCCTCTCACTTCCTCCCCCTCTTCTCCCTCTCTCTTAACATTCCATATAACCCCACAGCCACATCCTTTTCTCAAGCTAAATACCACTCACCTTCTTTCAAGTGCATTTAAATGCCATTTATTCAGTGATCTTTCCTTGATGTCTTGGTCTAGCTGGGACGCGTGATAATACTACCTCATAGCACCCTGTATTTCTCCTTCCTGGCAATTATCACAATAGCAGGACACACCTGCTAACTGGCCCAAGGACCTGTTAGCATGACCCACATAGAAGTTAGAGTAAATGACTCTTATACTAGTTCTATTGCTCCAAGACAAGGAAAGTACAGGCTGCCTTAGCCTGGGGAAGCTGAGTGTGATCAATAAGGAGTGTATTTATGCAACAGTGTGCTCTTGGTCCTCGTCATAATATCAAACATTTATAAAAATGAGATGGCTCAGATGAAAGGTCCCGGCTGTATCCAGACTACACAATGTGCACAACTGCTCTCACCTTAGATACAGAAAGCTTTGCTTGCGGGGAAGCCATGAGTTCGAGATATGACAGACCCTCTCTCACTCAGTCTTATCAATGGCAGGTAGGTATCTACAACTGGAGCTTCTTGCCATTCTCACCGCCGTGTGTCTGCCTACACTGTTTGTCTCCTGAATTCCAGACAGAGTACATTTTATTTCATTCCACAGGTGATGTCTGATCTGTAAAATAAATTACTGCTTTTCCCCTAGTAAGCATGGGATATTTCTCCCCATAATTAAGATTCCTATTTCAGAGTGAAGAAGGATGAAATGTTCCATAGAGGTCCAAATCTTCTAACTTTTCTCAGGGACTCTAAAAACTTCTGACTGTAAACAAACATGGACGATAGAAAACAAATATCTTCTCCATGGAATAGGCCTTTTATGTATAGAATAATCCTGACAGAGGAAAATGTAGGCTGATCCTGTTAATTCAAGTAAATGACAAGGAAAGTCTCTCATATCACTCCCACCTCTTCAATTAGTTGTATGCCTTAGTTTTATAGCTCTTCCAGAAAAGAGCACAGGGGCTGTTTAGGTGCCAGGTTGAAATTAACAGCCTCTTTCTCTAACTATTAGATGCACTCAACATTTGATACATTTATTTTCTCAGAGATCTAAATGCTAGGTTTGGCAAAGATATTGCCAAAGGTCCATTGCACAAATTCCAGGACGTGACCCACAGGCTGCATACACTCTCTAGACTTATTTAATCTGGTCTGCAATGTTTTGTTTTGCTTTTGTTTTTGTGTTTTAATGTTTAAATTGGTCAAGATTTGCTGCACAGCAAACAATCCCAAATCTCAATGGCTTACAACTACAAACATTTACTTCTCACTCATAGGCTTGCCTGCTGGCTGGGGCTCTGCTGGGCTCAGCAGGAATCCACAAGCATCTTCTGGAATTAACTGAACTGGGTTGCAATCTGTAGATAAAGTTCCAGGTTGCCCCATGTGTCTCCTCAGTGTAGGATCAAGGAAGGAGCTTTTCTCAAGGTAAATGCAGGAGTGAAAGTGGGTGGGAAATAAAAGGTGCTTCATAAAGCCACAGCTCACTTTTTCCCAAGATTTCATGGGGCGATCCAAATCACATGACCAAATCCCAAACCAATGCGGTAAGTGAGATATATATATATTCTATCTATTCTACTGGGAACGCCTGAAGTGTTACATGGTACCAGCTATGGGTATGCATTTCTACTCTCAGGAAAGGATGAAGAGTTGGGATCAATGACTCAAACTAACAGAACTGTCAACATTTAAAAATTGGGATGGGGTTTATGAAAATCTGAATATCCAACTTTTGAAAAAAATAACACGATGTAGTAAAAGGAGCCCAGAGCTCAAAATATAATTTATCCCATTTTCACAAAGGGACCTAAAGAAATAGGATTCCCCATGAAGACAAAGCCAGAGCTCCTGTTTCTTTGAATCAAGATCTATGAACCCATAACCATCCACATTAGCAGTCACTCTAACTGTAAGAAGAGCCCACTGTGTCTGAGCTTCAAATGTCTGGATTCAAATCCTGGATCACCACTTACTACCTGTGTAACCTTGGGCAAGTCACTTCATCTTTCCAAATTTCCATTTCTTTATCTCACAGGGTAGTAGCAAAGACTACTAATTGAAATAATACACATAAAAGTTATGCTGTGAATTGGAACACGCTACACAGATGTTGGTTGTCATTATTAGCAGAACTCACCTAGGGAAACCCAAATCACTATTTAAGGAAATGACCAATTTGCATAGCCACCTGGATTTTTACTGTCAATGACTTTGACTGGGATTCAAATGCTTTAACAGCAGGGTGATTCCATTCACTGAAGATCCAGCTGGTGTAGCAGTTTGGGATGTGCACTAAAAGATGCTTGGAAATACCTGCTGGTCTTTCAGCTATTGTGCGATAAAACCAGGTAGGGGAATCCTTTTATCATTTCCACAGCTAAATATGCTTTAAACCCCCTAATAGAGCCAAAATTGTCAGACCAAATTCCACTTGTGATGAAATCCAACCAGGTTAACATGCTCTTTCCTTGTTAACCACCTATGCTTTTCTGGATGAAATCCTGCAGCCCTAAAACAGGCAAAACTTGACTTAACTTCAAGGAAAGTTTTGGGTTTCAATGGACCTTTGAAGTCTCTTCAAAAGGGATAAGGACTTCAATGAGAGGTTTGCCTATACAGAGGACCACAGAGGCAGGCCATTTGTAGAAATTCAGTTCATCTAGGAGAAGTTGTCTGGTGAAAATTGGTTCAGAAAGGAGGGGCTACGTGAGGCACATTAAGTTCAAACTCAGTAGAATGAAAATGAGTCTATGTCAGATGATCAAACTTTGTTGTTCTGTACTTTCCTTCATCAGTTTCCAGTTGCCATGAAGACCAATCAATTTAATAACTGGTTAAATTAGAGCCACCATATGCTACACAAAACTCTGGAACTGCTTAGCACATGATAAGGTTTCAATATATATGTATTTAATTATTCAATTAATAAATAAGTATTTTAAAATAAAGATTTCCACAAATCCTATGAATTCAGACTCGGGCTCATGAATAAAGACCTTCGATTTATATTAAGGGCATTCTTCAACACCAGATAAGCTACAGTGGAAATACTTCAAATAGTTTTTTTTTTTTCATATGATATTTTCCAAATCAAGCTAATAATAATTGCATATTGGGGAATCTTTATATCAAAACATTTCTATCCAGGCATATTATGCTGTAACTAAATCATTTTTACTGTGGAAGTTATTGTTTTCTAAGCTGTAAGAAATGTCAAATGGTGCCACAGGAAGTTAATTATAGCAAATTTATTTAACCAGAGCTCACTGCAGAAGAGATTCCATCAAATAGCTATAATACAATTTTATATTGTACACGTATAACAAACATACATGTTTGCCATTCCATAAGAGGATATTTCCTTCTGGAAAATGTGGTTCCTGAATATGTATTGGGAATCCTAGAGTCCTTGCAACTTGAAAGATAGCAACTTCATCAGGTATGAATCCAAAGATGTTCTCTCACTAGGAAAGTTGTTATTATATTAATCCATAGCTGCTTGAGACCTTTAGAATGTTTTCCAGCTGGAAGTTGTACTAAGACTCAGCTATGGTCAAAATAGGAATACTTTATTCCAGAAAAAAATAGCATATTGTATTCCATGCTGAATTCAAATACTTCTTAGGAATCTAAGGATTTTATTTAGTCCACAGATTAAGATCTTAGAGTAAATATAATAAAAATACTTTAAAGGTTATGTATCAACAAGGTGTCAGTGTGCATAAGGATGAAGTATTCTAGTCATAATTAAATTTCAAATCTAATTATAATTTGAGGCGTCCTTTTAATTACATTGCAATATTTTCTTTTCCTAGGAAGATGAGTGGTACAGCATCTTTTATCTGTAATTTTCATTTAATTAAAAATGTAAATAAATCAAGCCTCATTCTTAAAAATATTTACTTTCCATATAAAGGAGAAGATTTATAAAGTTGGGGTTTATCTAGTTAATCATATTTACTTTAGCCATAAACATATGACATATGAATATATAGGGGCAGAGATCTAAATTTTCCTAAATATTATGAAGCAGAAAAAGTGTTGCCAGTGATTATCTTTCTTGCCAGTTAGAATTCTTCCATCACTTCTGGCAAAATCCTATTAATCCCTCAAAGCCAAGTTCAAATGTCACCTCCTTTGCTCGAAACCTTCCCTGACTCCCAAAGCCAAATTCAAGGGTAGACAACTGAGGGAACTTAAATAGCCCTGAGATTTTACTAAATCACTGGAGAAAGGCCTTTAGCAGAATTCCTTCAGGAGGACTGTATATAGTCAGAAGCCTGAGTCAAATGAGCAAAGAGGTGAACTACACTCCCCTCTCCCCACCAAGTGGTATATATAACTATGAGGGAACACTAAACTGCCTCCTAAGGATCCAGCTCCTTGGCAAGCTTTGGTTCTCCTCTATGGGATGTACAAGTTTAAAGCTAAAATAGGATTCTTAGACAACAGAAGATGAGTTGGGAACAGGCTTGAGTGTTCCTCCTCTGTCCTACTCCCAGAGAGTGATAGACTTGTTCTCTAAGTTAATATTACACAAATACTTATAAATACCTCCTGATTCTATTTCCTTACACTGCTCCAACCTCACACCACAGGATATAAACTAAGAAAGAAGGGATAGGAAGACATGAGGGGGAAGAGAAAAGGTGCTAAGATTAATGAATGACAGAACCTATGGGATGGGAAGAATTTTGGAATGGAGAATGAGATGGAAACTTGGAAGAGGGTGATCAGAGAGTGGGAACTTGAATGGAGATTGTAGAGAGGTTGCAATTATTAGTAATGATGATGTTTGGCTGTGGCCAGAGAGCTAATGTCTGAGGTAAGGTAAAGAATGAGATCATTTGAGCAAAGGAGGCCAAGAAGAGTAAGGGAATAGAAGGACTGGCAAGAATAATGAATTCACTGACATTATGACAGAGCTAGCTTCAGTGACAATAAGCCAAGAAATGAAAAGTTCAAGGAATTAGAGAGAGTGGCTCAGGGTGCCTTAGACAAGAAGAGCAAGGAGAAGATACTAGGTAGTTTGATGGTTTAATGACTTCAGATGCAAAGCTAGGGTTTATAATCAGAAAGAAGGAAAAACACCTGAAAGTAACAATGAGGAGCAAGAAAAGCATCTAACCTACCTCCACACAACAATGAGGAGAGAAAACAGATATTAGTTGAAAGAGGAAGAGGAGAGGAAGAACAGTTCTTTAACTAATGAGGCTAAGTGACGGGGATTCAGAAGTGAAAGAAGGGCACCTGGGTGGCTCAGAGGGTTAAGCCTCTGCCTTTGGCTCAGGTCATGACCTCAGGGTCCTGGGAGCCTGCTTCCCCTTCTTTCTCTGCCTGCCTCTCTTCCTACTTGTGATCTTTCTCTCTGTCAAATAAATAAATAAAATCTTTTTAAAAAAAAGTAAAAGAAATGTTCATAGAAGAGGTTGAGGACATAAGGGATTTTTGCTGATGACTGACTCTGAGTTCTAGGAGACAGAGTGGAACTGTTGTGGCATTGGAGAGAGATGAGCCATGGGTCACGAAAGGAGATATACAGGGCTATATGGGCAATAAAGTGCAGGGATGTGGGATTACCTTGCCATGTTGGTCTTTCTGGGGTACTGAAATAAACAGGGTTGAAGAATGAAAGTTGTTTAGATCCAATGGCCTCAAGACTGATGGGGATGAGGAAGCAGCGAGTATAGTGCAGGAGGAGGGGATATGGGCCAGCCAGGATCTGCACAGTCAGTCCTAAGGCCCTTTCCTCACCCCTGTCTGTTTGGAGGCCATGACCAGGTGGTCTCAGACAGATTACCAGAACCTCAGTGGTACCCTCTCTTAACAACTGGAACACTGGGCAGGGGATTTTAACTGAGCACCTAGGACTCTTTACTACTTCTATATTATGACCCTTATTTTCTGTTTTGTTTTGTTTTTTTTAAAGGAGATCCACTAAATATTTTTGATAATCAAAGTGATAAAATTTAAGTTGTGTTTTGCAAAAATCTAGTAGTTTTAGAAGTTAGTCTCAGACAACCAGTGGGTATTGATGCTGGGTAGCCTCTAAGATTTTGCACTGGAAGGAATACCTTCTGATCATCCCCAAACCAAAGGCTCCCCCTGGTTTTTCAAAGAGCCATCGATGATCACAATATTCCTTCCAGTGCAAAACTGTGGAGGCTCTGGATTTTATCTTATTGAGAAGCCATTATTTCTTGAAAGGCAGCCACATTAAAACCTACTGGATTAACTTATCTCTCTATAAGACCAATCTACTCCTTCAAGTCTTTGAGCATAGGTTACCTTCTCAGCAGGCCTTCCTTGACCACCTGAGTAGAAAGTGAGAAAGAGAGAGAGAGAGAATGAATTTTATATATAATCCCTCCAACTGATTTTGCTTTCCTGGAGAACAGGGACTTTAGGGCTCCCCACTATCTGGTTATAACGCTATAGCCAGGTTATGCTGTTGGACTGGAGAAAAAGAGGTCATTTTCCTCCTGCCTTCTCTGTGAATGGGAAAATGTGAGCACAAGAGCATGTTACCGTCTATGCAAAATCTTGGTGGGTAGGGAGGTTGTAGCTTTTCCAAGGTATTAAATGGGTTAAAAGTTTGACTGCCTTTTAGTTGATCTCACTGTGGTTTTCTTCCATTTTTGAAATGGAGGAAATAAAAGACCTAGAGATAGGGCTTGTGCTTTGAGTAGAGATTGCTGAAATTAGAGCAAATAAAAGAGGTCTTGATGTCCTATAGCCCAGGAGTAGCCTCAGTCCCTGAGGTTTTCTTTTAGAAGCCAATCTAGAGTAAAAAACTGAAAGCTGCAGGTTCTGAAAATAATTCCTTTCTTTCTTTCCTTCTTTTACTCAATCAACAAATTTTATTAAGCACTGTGCTCTAATCTTTGCGCAAAGATGTTCTGTAGATACAAAAGCAAATCAAACAAGGTCCCTTCTTGTAAAAGATAGTAACATATGATTCATGATTCCTCTGTATACAGGGAATAGCAAAGAGACACATCTAATATACAATTGCTGAGCATCTACTCTATGCTAGGCCCACTCACACATAAAAGATTCCCTACCCTCAAGAAGTTTATAATCCAGTGGGGGGAAAAACAGTTCATAGAAGTATAAAGATCTATTGTCTGTAGGCACTATCATATACAGAGTTGGGGGAGGGGAGAGTAATAAGTACATTGGTTTGGGAACAAAGAGATGTGTGTATAAAAGTTCAAAAGTCTGGAGTGCCTGGGTGGCCCAGTAGGTTAAGCATTGCCTTCGTCTCAGGTCATGATTCCAGGGTCCTGAGATAGACCTCGACATAGGGCTCCCTTCTTAGTGGGGAACCTGCTTCTCCCTCTGACCCTCCCTCCTCTCATGCTTTCTCTCCCTCTCAAATTAAAAAAAAAAAATCTAAAAAAGAAAAAAAAGTTCAAAAGTCTAAGTGCAAGTTAGAAAGATTAGAAACACACCTATGTACTTCATGAAAGGAAATGCATGCTTCTGTATGCAGAAGTGACCTGGTGAAGGTCCCTGAAAGCCAAAGAGTATCATAGAAATAACAGGGTCAAAAATAGTGAAGGCACCTGAAGGTAGGGAATCCAGTTTGGAATGATTTCTGAGGAATCCCACAATTTGGGATTTAAGCCAGCGAATTTTTTTTTTTTAATTTAGAGGTTCACAAAGGTTTAAACTTTATTTTAAAACTTTTTGGAGCTTTTTGATATGCTAAATAAGGGCATTTTACAAAAGCACTCCCCTCTAGCATCACAATGATCTCATAATATAAAGGATATTTTGAAAACTCATGTATGTAACATACACAGAACCAAAAACTCATAAGTGATATTTCAATGAATTTTTACAAACTAAACCCATTTATGTAGCTAGCATTCAGATCAAGAACAATACCAACAACCCAGGAACCCCCTTATGCTCCCTTTCACTAACTACTCCAATTCTTCATTGACTTCTGAAGATTAATTCTCCTTGTTATATATAATAAAGGTTGTTGTATCACAAAAATGAAAAATAGGAAAGTAAGAACTACAGATTTTAAAAGTCCATGTCTTCTAGCTGAAAAATTGTGGACTCATGTAAAACTCACCTTTCAATTTTTTTTTTTTCATTTTACTGTAAACTGGTGAAAAGTTTGTCATGGATCTACATTGGTGCATGGACCCACCTTGAGAAATCAATGGTCTGGGTGAAAGATGATGGAAAACCTGAACTTTGTAATAGCAGTGACAGAGAAAAAAAAAAAAAGAGATGTAGATGACTTAAGAAAGAGAGCTCTTGACCATTATAAATGCATGTGAAGGAGGGGAGAATCTAGAATAAATACCCGGTTTCAGGTTTAAAAATCCGAATAGATAGTAGTTCTAATAATTAAGAAAGAGGAATAAAGGAAAGGGAGTTTAGTACGAAGTTTGTACAGAACATTCAGGTATAGATGCCTAAAGAGATCTGTTTTTTAAAATAAAGGTTGGTATATCTATTCCTGGGAAACAGTTCTCCATGGTTCTCCCATGTCTCTGTAAGTATCAGAAACAAAGCACTTACTGCCTTTGTTCCAGTCTATATTTTTAAGAATGTTTGTCTAAGAAACAGCTTTGAAAGATAGAGAATGTCTCCCTCTAGGGCAAAGGATAGGCATGTTTACTGCCTGTTATAAAAAATTCAAGTTCCCTAAGTTCAATACTCACCCCACATAACATAACCCACTAAGTATACAGGTGTCATCTGGCTGCCTTTGAATGGTCATGTGGGAATTAGAGTTCAGGGAGTGCACAATGCTGACTCTCTGGCTACTGCCATTGCTGGAAGTGATAAACTAGCCATTGTCTCGGACCCAGGAGTCTCATGTCTTCTACCAGCATCCATAAAACTTTAGCAGGTTAACATGTTAACTAGAAAGTACAGTAAATTCTTGAAACCTTCACAGTTCTTCACATTTGTATTTAAAGTATTGCAACATTTTAATATTTATAAATCATCTTACTTTTTCCAGTTTCAGACCTCACACCATTAAGGTCTTAACAATTAACTAACAGACTAATACTTACGGACTCTTAGGATTAATGCATTAATTTTGGTGGTTAAGGAAATGAGTGTCAGTATTCACAGAAAGAAAACTCAAGATACCATTCTACATGGTTGTTTTAGTATTACAGTTATTTGACATCTAACATTGTTTTGCATATGGGCTCACTAAAACGTGAAATGAATCTAGTTGGTTAAAATCTGATCAAATCTTAAACAAAATTCTTCAGAACTCTAGGATCCACGGTGTACTATGAATCAATGGCGTAACAGAAGTCCAAGGAGAGTAACTATAAAGCAGAGCCTTGTAAGGATCCACTCCCAAATACTACCTATGCTAATCTCAAGAACCTGTGAAAATGTTACCTTACATGGCAAAAGACGCTGCAGATGTAATTAAGTTAAGGATCTTGAGATTAGGGACATTATCTGGGTGAGACCAATGTAATCACAAGGGTCCCTCCTTATAAGGAAAAAAAGAGAAGATGATGTAATGATGAAAGCGGAGGTCAGAGAGAGACAAAGACAGAATGAGAGACATTTAAATATGCTACAGTACTGGCTTGGAAGATGAAGGAAGGTCCTGTAACCCATAAAATGCAGGTAGCCTCCCAAAGCTAGAAAATTCAAGGAAATGGATTCTCCCCTACAGCATCTGTCCAGAAGAGAGGCAGCCCTGTTGACCCCTTATTTTGTGACTTCTGATCTCCTTAAATGTAAAAAGAGAAATCTGTCTTGTTTTAAGCCACTGCATTTGTGATACTTTGCCACGGTATCTACAGAAAGTTTCTTTGGTATTTGCTGGTATCAGATGTAGGCAAACTCTGAGGACAGAGTTTAGAGCTGACCAGGGCTGCCTGTGATTGGTAGGCTTTGCCAATGTCCAACTGTGAGTCAGAATGCTTTAATACGTATTTTCAGCATTGGCTGTTCCATATTTTTGAACTTCCTGTTCAGGTAGCACCTGAACTGCTGCTCCTCCCACTTATGCCGTGCTGGAAGTACCCTCCCTGAAAACCACCTTTCCTGTGGGCCATCAAGCACCACCACCATCTCCAAAGTGTCCTCTAGCAAACACTATCCCGACAGGCACTTCCCCTTCTCTCCTTGAAATAGTCAATACTCCTTATATAGTTTCTGCCTCTTCTTAGCTTCAAAGTATTCGGGGCTCTCTGCTCAGCAGGGAGCCTGCTTCCTCCTCTCTCTCTGCCTGCCTCTCTGCCTACTTGTGATTTCTCTCTCTGTGTCAAATAAATAAATACAATAAAACCTTTTAAAAAAAAGATTAAAAAAAAACAACAACAATGAGCACATACTATGTGCCAGACACCATGCCAGGCACGAGGCAATCAAAGACAAAGCATATTCTTTGCTGTTAAGGAGTCAACAGTTGAATGATATTCAAGCTCCTTCTGGATTATGTATCCCCTCTCCCATAACTGGGAAGGCAGGATCACAAAGTTTCCTCTCCCCACAGCCCTGCATGTGGACAAGTCATTCTTCCTTATGGTTGTGTGGCTGGAGAGCTGCTTTAGCCTTCCTCAACTGTGCATAATCTGTGACTCAGCCCATAGGATCAACTTCTGTGAACACTCTTTTATTATAAACATTTCTCTACTTGGGGGAGGCAGCAAGCATCAGAATGGATTGTCCATACTGCCTTAATCAGATTTCATTTTACCCTAGACTGCTGGGTCCAGGAAAGCAAACAATCAGGAGTTCTCCATTTTTTCCCAAGAGAGCCACACAACCAACCAGTCATAGCAACACAAGAAGAGGTCATCACCAAGTCCCTGGCATTTTGTTCAACAGCAAGTCAAGATATATATACCAGCATTGTCTTTCATCCTAGAAATCAGCATTGCTAAATATTTTTCAGTGACAAACCTCAGAGCTTACAAGGATAATAAAAGCAAAACCAAGCACCCTACCAAACAAAAAAAGCATATTTCTCACGAAGCAGGCCCATACATAGAAAAATAAGCACTTATATTTTTACTAGAATTCTTACAGAATAGATTCAAAACCTTTCCAAGACAAACGGAGGGGCATTTTCAGCCCTGTTTTGGTTTCATACACTTACTTAAGCAGTTACACCTGTGCCTAAGGGTTTTTCTAGGCTTCATCTTTTAAAACCCCTGAAGTATTCTTTCTTCACTTGGCATCTTCTTTTTGCACATGAAGAGTTTTGGATGAGAAAGACCATGATGGAAGGGCTCAGTGGTTGTGTTCTTTTTCTAACTTGGCTCGAACAGCTGCTATTCCTCTCAATTCTCGTGAAAACACACATGATTCCATGATCCTGCCCCCTCTCAGCGTAGAGTACCATCCTGCCGGCCTCTCACAGAGGCGCCCAGGACTTTCCTACACTAATTGTCTTCCAGCCAGTTGCTGCCTTTCCTACAGCAGCTCAAGCCAGACTTTGTTGCAGCCTGTGAATATTTTCCACTTCAGTGTGTGATGCCAAAATCATTCCACAAGGCCTGCTCCAAGTTTCCCTGTCAAGATAAGCTTCCAGCCTGATGTATATAGTAGATTAGCATAGAGCATTAAGACTAGACTCACAATCCTAAAACTGGCAGCACAGCTTCCTAAGTCAAACAATGGAATTGGTATACCCTTTAAGTCTGAAAGGTACAATAGATTTTCAGAAAGGGTATCGATTTAGAGGACTTTGCTAAAACTGATTTTTAAAAGTGATTATCTTAAGCAAAAGTGATTATCTTTTACACAAAAAATATAGATTTGCCCTTTGTCCATTAGATCTTAAGTATTTCTACTGCTTCTTCACAAACATTTAGAAAATAGGTATCCATGTGCCAGGGTCCTTCTGTCAGTATGCATTGCTTTAGTAATAACCAAGAAGAAAAATCATGCTGGGTTAGAACAATCTAGAACGGTAGCCTGGGTCTGACAATAGTTAAAAGCAACAGTTGTGGCAGGAGATAATTATCTTCCATAAAGAGAAACTATAGGTTTTATGTGTTTACTGTCTACCTGTAAGCAAATTATTCATTTATAAAACCCCAGTGTCCAGTACCACACCTGGCAATAAATAAACATTTATTGAGTGAGTGCGAGAGGGAACGAGTGAATAAGAAAATGAATGAATGAGTGAACACCCCCTTTTCCCCAAAGCTGTTAATTTACCCACCTACCCTCAAGCATGTTGATTCTTGAACACACTTCAGGTTCCTGGATCACAAGTTCTCTGTGCTGACTATTCTTAGGGAATCGCTTTAAGTGTATGTTTAAAAACCTGTTGAGTTTTCTTTTTGCTTAAGTTCTATTGTTCTGCAGCTAAAAAAAAAAAAAAAAAAAAAAAAAAAGATACACATAAAAGATTCCAGAAACAATCCTGGCAGAATTTGAGGCATTGCAGTCTCCCAGCTCAATAAAAGAAACCTTCTGAGTTGCTAAGAAAATGAGGAATGACTTTCTTCTTGACTCCTATATCATGTCTTTCAAGAAGCTCACTTAACCTCTACCTCCCTTTCCTATTCCCAACCCTGCCTAAGTGTCCCTTCTTGAGGATTCCCAAATTGTCACATTTGCTATCACTGTCTTTTCACTGTTAATTCCCTTAATAGACTGTGAACTCAGTGGAGGCAACAACTAGGAATCTTTCTTGGTCCCTTCAGATCCTGGCATAGATATTGGCACTTAGTGAGTACTCAGTTAGTGTCCAAACAAACCGATGAAGGACTGAAGCATAGTATTAAATTTACCTGAGATATTTGTTTATCCAGAGGCTGGAAAACATTTGGAATGCCTACAGAGTGGGAAGGTTACTTTCTTCTATTTGGAGAAAAGATCACAGGGGTTCAGTCAGAGAAGAGGCCTCCATATGGTTTTTATTGTCATCTTTCTTTTTTCTCCTACTGATTAAAAATAAAAAAAAGAGAGAGTCCAAAATAATCTGAGAGACTGGCAGAACTGTGAAAAGACTGTGAAGCCATATTTTTAGGGCCTTCTGGAGATCCTTGTCAACCCAGGCAAAGCTGGCCCAGGGCCTGGGGCCATCCGTTCCTAGATGCACTGGTGGACAGCTTGCCTCCTGAAGGACTTGTCTCACAGGTTCCTCAGAGGCTGCTCTGTCAACCCTGCTCTCTCGTCCTGCCACTTCTACCTGCCCAGCACTCAGCAGGGCCCACGGATGCCCTCCTGCTCTGTGGATTTTCCAGAAAAAGTTGGTATTACTACTCCTCCGCCGCATACATTTTACCTGGACTCCGGCCAATCTCCTGTTCTGACCCCTTTTATTCTGCCTACCTTGTCCTTTTACTGTGTATCCCGTGCAGAGATTTGACACATGTCTTGATCTTGAGCAGGAGCTATCCCTTCCTAGTCCACAGATTTCTTCTACCTGAAGAATCCGGCAGGTGTATTTATTCAAAGGAGAGTTAGTCATCAGACAAAACCCCCTGCACAAGGCAGTGACTAAAGATCATAAAGCCAACAAGCTCAAAATCTAGGCTGATGAGCAGGGCAAGAGGAAATCTAGAAAGCTGGCAGGGAGATTATGCTGTGGGGAATTAAAAGCTCAAACAAAGAATTAGTGTCACCAAGGGCCAGGAAGCCAAACAAAGAGCATGGGAAACAGCTCTAGGGTTACAGAAACAAGCCCTATTGCTGCATTAATCCTTTTCCTCTGTCACATAAATGGGTAGTTGTGACCTACTGGTGAAGGAGAAAGAGCCCACAAGTAGGACTGTTTGTGGTTTTGAATCAAGATGCTCCACACTTGTGTTCTTGTCTTGAACCATTTACCTAACCTCTCTGCCTCGATATCCTCTGCTGTAAAATGGAGCTGATAGCACACACTGGGCAGTTTCTCTGGGAACTGAATGTGGTAATACAAGTGAAGCACTGGCAAATCCCTGTTCAACAGAAAGCTCTCAGTGTATGCAGGTGTCATTATTATAGTGAAGGAGATAGTTTATAGGGTGACTAGCATGAGTCATGCTGATAGAAGCTAAGCTTCTAGGGTCCTCCGAATAAGAATTAAAAGAGCCAGGATAATAACATTTGCTGATAGGTAACTCTGAAATGGAAAAATATTAAAAGCTGGCTTTTATGTAGAATTGTTTTTACAACCTTATTGAGGCACCACTGGCACACAGTAGACTGCGTATTTAAAGTAGACTACAGTATGAGCTTTGACGTATGCATACATCCACAGGGCCATCACCACATTCAGGATAATTAACATATGCCTCACCCCTGAAAGTTTGCTCTTGCCCCTTTGTAATCATTCCCCCTACTCCTCCCTGCCCCACCCTCCATTTTCCTCAATCACGCATTTGCTTTCTGTCACTATAGGTTAATTTACATTTTTATGGAATTTATATAAATGGAATCACACAGTTTTGTGGTTGGGGGTCTGGCATCTTTGACTTAGTACAATTATTTTGAAATTAGTCTGCATTGTTGTTTGTGTCAATGTTTCATTCTTTTTCATTACTGAGTAGTATTCCATCATAGAGCACTATTTGTTTATTCATCCATTTACATTTGCATTGTTTCCACAGTTCGAAGCTATTACAAAGAAAGCAGCAGTGAACATTCACATACAAGTTTTTGTAGGTAATCAGACTCATTTCTCTTGAGTACACATCTAGGATTAAAATGGTTGGGTCATACAAAAAGCGTAGGCTTTACTTTTTTTTTTTTTTTTGGCTTTACTTTTTAAGAAACTGCCAAACTGTTTTCCAAAATGGTTGTGCCTTTTAAACACTTAGTGGCCAAAGACAATTATCTTATAAGAATAGGAAACAGCCTTGGCTCTTGTCTCTATCTGGATCTAAGATTGCTGACGCAGTCCCTGGGCCCTAAGTGTTGACCTCTCTTGGATATTTAACCTAATTGTTTTATTCCTCTGGGTGAATGAACTTTATAAAATGAGAACAAACAAAATTAAACAAATCAAATTCAAGTTTCATAATAACTATTAGGTAAGGCATTTATTTGTTTAACTTCTAACTGTTTCAAGATTTGATAGAGGATTCTAGATCAAACTGTCCAGCATGTGCCAAAGGAACTACATAACAACGCTCACCCCATCCGAGAGTTCCACCCCATCCCTGTAGGTCACTGTCACCCTCCCAGACTACAGAGTCATGATATAGTGCCAAGTCCAGCAAGCATGTCCATGAAGTCTGAGGACACCATTCCATATTCTGCTTCTGCATGTCACTCTCATCCTTCACTTCAGAAGGGGCAACAAGGGACTGCCCAAAATGCTTTTCATGTCACTGGGATGGGGAGGAATTCTCCAATAAGTCTCAAAACCAAATCAGACTGCAAGCACACAGTATTGTTCAAAATAATTGCCATCTCAATTCCAAAAGATTAGAAATCTCTGTTCTCAGAATCTGGTTTAAAGAGAGAAAAAAACCCGTATTGTGCCAACTGGATGTTCTCATAATAGAACCATCAATATTACTGCATTTTGGCTGGTAGCTGCTAGCATAAATCACACTCCTCTCCTTCCACATCCCCCTCCCACACTCAAACCCCAGTTCTCTCTCTCTCTCTCTCTCTCTCTCACACACACACACACACACACACACACACACACACATACACCACATAATATGCATGGGAACTCTGATTTCCTAACCAAAGGATGAAAGAGGAGATGATGGTATGGAGAAGAGCCAGGAAAGTTAATGAGAAAAATGGAAGGTAAAAGCTTATGAACTGGGTGTAAGTAAATACATTTGGTCAGAAGAATAAAGGCCAGAAGCTCTTCGAGAGGGACTTTGTGGAGTCTGAGTCGAAGTCGGACTTTTTCAGGTCCAGGGCACAATTATATGGCCCAGAGGCATGAAAATAAACATCATGGAACCCCAGGGGTGGGCCACTTGGGAAACTTTCAGAGGCTGCTCCTTGAGTATGGACATTGGTCTACATAAGCAAGGCACTTGACCAAACAACTTTGCAGACAGTGGATGGGGGCTGTGACAGCAATAATATTAACAGTGGTTGGGAAAAAAAGGCAGCTAATATTGATATGTTTGTTTGTTTAAGCTAACATTTTTTTAGGGAGGTTCCATGCCCAGCCTGGAGCCCAACACAGGGCTTGAACTCACAACCCCAAGATCAAGACGTGAGCTGATACCAAGAGTCAGACATCCAACTGACTGAGCCACACAGGTACCCCTAAGCTAACATTTATAAGCTCTACTATGTATTAGGTGTCATGCTAGGTACCTTAGAAATTTTTCACTGTACCTTCAAAATAAACATATTGCCCTGATCTCATAGATGCAGAGGTAAAAGCACGAGAAGGTTAAGTAACTTGCCTAGGCCACCCAGATGGTATGTGGTCTACTTCTAGAACCCATGCTCCCAAGTAAAGCAGATGGGAAGGGAAAGGAAGTAGAGGCATGTGTCATGGAAGCTGGCAGGCTGTTGTGAGAACATGGAATCTTTGAAAACTCCCCGAATAAGTAGAAGGGACTCTAGAGAAAGAAGGGGGGGGGGGCACTATTATGCAGATGTGGGCTGTCCAGCACAGACATCCAAACACCAGAAAAACTTGCCAGGCATCAATTCCAGCAGAAGGTCTTAACCACAGAACTGTCTATTGGGGATTACATTTTACAAAACCATGTCACAATTTTTAAAGATGTTGTTTATAGAGGAAGGTTCAATTCTCTTAGTCATCAATGTTCCAGAAAACAGACATGCAAGTGTAATAATTACAGGTCTCCCGGCAGCAAGAAGAAGCACTGGCTGACACCATTACTGGAGAGAATGTGCCAGCACAGCTGAGAGTGGACAGCAGCTACCTGAGCATGTCTGAACTAAAGCTGGGATAGGAGTCCTCAAAAGCTCCTGAAAGGGATCTCTTTAACTATAGGAGTGACTACCTCCTGGAAAGATTTGAAGGTCTGGGTGGCTACAGATGACTTTGAGGCTTGCAAAGAAATCTGCCTCTGACCTGGAACTTTTTCCAGCTTCAAGTCCAGACTTCAGGCCCAGGAGGAAGCAAGCAGTTAACGTCTGTCAAGACCCAGGACTGAGCTTGGGCTCGGGCTCTATTCCCCTGAGCTTGCCCTCACTGCCCCTCCCTCTGATGGGAATGGCTCAGACCCCCTTGTCACCCAGCAGGTATCACCTCATTTTGGAAGACACCATCAGGCACCTCCTTGGAAAAGCCTTCCCCAGCACTCTCCCTTGTGCCCACTATCGCCCCACCCATGGTTCTCTGGAGTTTCTCTAAGAAAGGAACATATTAATTTGGTCTCAAGTCTATCTGTCCACATTAGTGAGAAAGGTTTTTATGGGCAGGAACTCTAGCTCAGTGCAAAAAATAGTATGTTTTTAGAATGAAAGGATGACAATAGTGTGTGGTACAAACTTGAGCACAAGAAATCAGACTTGCTAGACATCCTAGGCTCTCTTCTGATTCTCTGTACCTTCCTCAAGGCCAGCATTGCTCCTCCCTCACCACAGGGTTCAGAAAAACTGCTAACAATATGTGACAGATAGACATTGTCCTCGGAACATCTTCAGCAAGCCCGAGGCCTCAAAGATACCCAATTGACAGTTCCCATGATAGATGAGATTGCTAGAAAAGGCAAGGCTGGCCAGAGCAGGCAATGCTCAGGCTGATGCAGAGACCGGGGCAAATGGGAAATTTAGGGATGTCAGAACAGAGATTGTCAATGGAATCCCTAGTCCTGTTTAATAGGCTGCAGAACAGGCAAGAGTCCTGTCCAGGCATGACTTAAAATTTGAAATATCAAGAGAAGACGCTCCTGCATGTAAAAGTTGGTGTCACAACATTGCCATCACCATCATCAAAAGCTTGGGCATTCTTATGACATGTAGATGTATCCTCAGAGAACAACATTCTCCGTCTCCTTCTTAAGAACAGGCTGAGGGAAGGGTAAGAGGAGAATTATTTCAAAATATATTCATCCTGGCATTTTTTTTTTTATTCTCTCTGCCTTACCAGAGTCTCATCCATGATAGTAAGAGCTGTATCTTCCTAATGATTCAATTTATAGGTCCATTAGAACATGGACCACTTCTGTGCAGCTTCTAGCTTTTAAGAATATTTAATAAAATGTAAAATACGATAAAAGTAAAACTAATGTTAATTATATGTAAGATTTTTTAAAAACAGGGTATAGGTCTTCCTGAAGCTTAATTATACCTAAAAAAGATTTTGTTGTTGGTGGGAGGGGCCGAGAGGGGATGTTAATTTACCATATTGATTCCTCTGAGACATCCCTTGAGCTATAAATTGACATTAATTATTCATAGCCCAGAGAGGTCCTATATTAGGAGAAAATTTTTCCATTAAGACTTAATTCACTAGCTCAACGCTTTAAAAAGTTGATGCCCCGGTAATGCAGGGTAGAAACATACTCTAATCATGACAGCGTGGGGATAAGTCTGACCTGCCTAGCGCAATGATAAGAGAAAACAGTACAATGCACCAGGAAGAAACAAACTAACAAAGATCTCCCTCTTGCCCATATTATTTACAGGCAGAATCATTATCATTACCACCATCTAGATGAAAAGACTCTTGGCTGAGCCTCCAAGATCATCCTCCTCGATAATAAAGGACTTTGTTCCCTCTCTGCAAACATCTCTTGCATCCAATCTTCTTGTTTTTATTATTTCCCTACCAGGACAAAAGTGCTCACAAAAATATTCCTCAATCTGCCTCCTCCATAGGGAATTGACCACAGGTCATGGACCATGGAATGACATACTACATTATCATCCAATCAAACAAAAAATAATAAACAGGAGGAACTAGCTACGAGGTCTTGAAAGCATAGACCTCATAGCCAGCTCTGCCTTTGAAGTTCCACTTTTTTATTCAATACTGATGTGGTGTTGTTCTTAGCCTATGACCTGTGTGCTGTCCCCTGCAGATGGCAGAGATCTGAGGACCATTGTTGTGGAGTGTGTTCATTAGATATGAAAAAAGAGACTGTGAATGAATGAAACAAAATGTCAACTCCCTTCAGATTCTTTAAGAATAAAAGCAAACAAGCTTGATACTGAATACTGCTAGGTTTTGTGCGTGTCACGAAACCAAATTAATATTGTCTATTGCATCTATTCTACCAAATGGGGAGAGAAAAACAAGAATCGACCTCCAAATTAAGTTTTTTATGACATTTGCCAATATAGGTGATATTGTTACATCTTTTTTAATAAAATACCATTTGTACCATGTGTGGAGTATATACCAAGGCCTCTTCATGTGACTTTGAAAGAGAATGAAATTCCTCAACAGATGGGGGAAGAATGGATGCCATAGACAGAGATAATCCATATGCTAGAGAATGTTGCTAAATAGCTCGTTTTGTGGAATGGAAAGGTCAGTTGTTAGGATGAAAATTCAAATTCAGCAGGCCCACTCTGAGTTTGTCTCCCTTCATTTATTCTTTCAAATATTACAGAGTGCCTGCTATCTGCCAAAACTGTACTTGGCCCTGTAGATACAGAGTGAGGAAGAAGAAATCTCTACCCTCAACAAGATGAGAATCCAGTCTGGGTATAACCGACTACCACACTCTTGTCACTCTATCTAGCATGTCACAAAGGAAGGAAGAAATCATGCGTATCGAGGGCTCATGATAAAACCTGATCTTATTTTTAAGATTTATTGCTCTTCCTTCATCAATTCCTTTCTTAATCCTCCAAAGGACTAGAAGGTAACTTCATCCCACCATCCAGTGTCCACTCCCATCTAGTTAAGAAGTTTCCTCTTTGTGTACTTAGCTTCCCACCCTCATCCCACTCAAAAGAAGAGCTCTAGCTTTTTTGTTTCTGCATTTTTGTGAAAAGATTTGGGAGAACATGTAGAAAGTCTCAAGAGAGATGTGCTCAGGACCCGCTCAGGTTTAGGACTTTGATTCCCCTTAACATTATTCAAGAGATGCAACTAACAACTGGAGTCACCTTCTAACTCAGTTCACTGTGCCACGTGGGAACAAGGGTTTACAAGTTGATTATTTCTATTCTCATCTTCCAATTGAAATGACTCGGGCCCAGAGAAATGGAAGGTTTTACAGAATTATGCAGCTATTTAAACAAAAGTCTTAGATTGGAACCTGGATCTCCAAACTCAAGGCTTTGGACCTTTTTCCAGTAAGAGCACAGACTCTGGAGTCAAACTGCTTACACTTAAATCACCAGCTCTGCTACTCACTAAATATGCCTCAGGTTCCCTAGCAAGAGTTTGCAACTCAGAGGGTAGTTGTGAGGATAAATGAGTTAATATATGAGAAAGTTTTATAATAGCCATAGTAAGCACTCAATAAATGCAGGGAGCAGCAGTCGCTGTCTAGTACTAGTAACCACAATAGAAATGGTAATAACAGAAGAAATCATTTTGCCATATGTCTTGGTATTTCCTTAAAAAAATTTACAAATTTAATACTGTCTCCTTACATGCACCACTTAAGCCTGCTAGGGATACATTTTAATCTTTAAAACCAGTTCACTTCTGAGCCAAAATTTCAGGTACAGATAAACTCCTTAACCACTATACCAGAATACTGTTTTAAGTAACCAAGGAAAAGGGTCTTTTTAAAATTCCCTGTTGAAAAGAGATCTGAGGGGCTCTGTGGCTTGCTTACAAGAATAACGTTACCAACCTGCCTTCTTGAATTGTATGATGTTCAGAATTCTTGATCTGGTCACATGTGAAAAGCAATGCACTATATGATTTTTTTTTCCCAGAAAAGAGAGAGGGAATTGGCCCCTTATAAGGACCCATAGCTGATAAAAATTTCACAATGACCAGACCCTACAACAGTAAATAACATGAGGAAAAAGCTATTACTCACCCATCTCTTCCCATGTGTGTCCCACATCTTAAAAAGGTTTAAGTTCTCTCCTTCTTGCTGTCATGGTCATTCACAGGCCCTCTGGGAGTAGGGCCCAGAGACTATTCTGGGCTGGCCAACTTCATATACACTATCTCTTTTAAGCCTCACAATTCTAGACCAGAGGCATTGCTTCTCCCCACTGTGAACTTGAAGGAACTGGGGTTCAGAAAGGCTGACGTGTCTTCTCCAAAAAGTCAGAGGCCACACCTGGGTTCATTTAAGGTCACAAAGCTTGAAAGTGGGATGGGATCAAACCCTAACTCTCAATTCAGGCCTTTTCCCACAACATCCATGTCCAAAGCTAGAAGGCATAAGACAGAGCTGGACTTCTACAGAAGAACAGAGATTCCATCGGCTTCCAAACCCTAACTGCAGACCTATTCCCAAGAGCTCATCTTGTTAGCCTTCATGGCGTTGATCTGCCCTCTGGAGTTTAGGCCTAAAACATCCCTCCCAGGTTAACAGCATTTTCCTGTATCCACCCTATTCTTCTCCAGCTCTTACAAGTGATTTTATGAACTAATTTGAGTTTTACACGCTCCTCACTCTTCCATCTGGGGAGCATATGTTCATCCGGCTACTGAACATTTATTGAGCAATATCATGTAAAAATATCCTTGCTAGGTATCAACAATGTGGGAAAAATGGATAAAGTAAGGTCCCTGTCCTACAGAAGTTTATAATGTGATAAGGAAGTAAAGAGGAACAGAAATGATCAGAGCAGAAATCACGGAGCACTGAATATCTCAGGAACGTGACAAATATAAAAGGTGACTTTTCTGGGGAGAATGCTTTCCTCACATTTCAAGGCGCAGATTCAGGGACACCACAGATCAAGCTGAAAGCAGGTCAATAAAAAGTCAATAAAAATCTGCAGTTGTGCAAAAAAAAAGGTACGACAGACACAGAAAATCTACCGAATATGTGCAAGGCACATTGCTACAGAGCAGTACCCTTTACAAAGATAGAGCTTTTACAGGGGAAGAAAAAAAGAAACAACAACAACAACAAAAAAGAGCTCGATATTGATCTAGCAATACTGCCATCCAGGAACAGCAGGTTATTTTGCTGTACAAATCTATAATGCAATCAATTCCTGATTAAGAATTGTTTATTCTTTATAGAGATGATTTAGTGTTTCTGCATCCATATGAACCGACTGATTTCCACCTATTTAATTTTAAAAAAAGAGATATCAACTATAGCCCTCTGAAGAACAAAGAATGCAGAGAGACTCAGCTGAAGTGGTGTTTGACTGGGTGTCACACTCTTTTGTTTTGAAAGGACTGCTCCAGGCCCTCAATCCCATCTCTCTTTCTTCTCTTTCTTCTCTCTCTCTCTCTCTCTCTCTCTCTCTCTCTCTCTCTCTCTCTCTTAAACCTACCACACTGGAAAAAGTCTACAGAAATGTGAATCTAGTTCCATGATCGTGAAAGTACGTTTTGAGGCCAATTAAGGGAAACTGATGAAGGACATTAGATACAAGGATGCACACATAATCACTGATTTATGGATTTCCTTCTCTACCTGCTAATTCATTCCTGCTGATAGTCAAGGTTCTCTAGGTCTTAACTTTTTTCAAATCCCAATTACTCAATGTAAACAAATGAAGAGGAAATATGGGTATTCAATGTGATTCATTTGAACAGAAGGTAGGAAACATTAGTATCGATGTATTCCAGGACTTGCAAGCAAAGCACAACTAAATTTAGCAGCCAGTGATATTGATTTGATTAAAAATGGTTGAAGACTTGTAAATGTCACTGGAACTTAGCAAAATGAATATTATTAAATCCTTCTGGTGATGGGGAAAACTAACAAAGGGATTTGCAGTGGTTTCTGTAATTAATTGCTCTGTCATGATTTATATTAACTTACAGTACAACTCCATTAGCTCAGACCTGTCATCTCTGCTCAAGGAACCACCAAGTAATCACTAGCACATTAAAGAATAAATTAGTTTTTGGCTTGAAGCCTAGTTGTAGAATGTTTCATTTGTGTCTCTTGCAGACATATGTACCTAATAAAGTTGGGACGAATGAGTTAAAGTACATATATATCAATGTCAGCGGGTTACATTTTAGAGACAATATGCTCAGCATTGTTCATTAGGGCTAATGAATCACGGTCCTTCCGCTGCATCACCTTGTGTTTAGCAAATGCCTCAGGTAAGAGGAGATGCGAACGATTCCTTGAAAATAGGTAGTCTCCAGAGAGTTTACCCTCTTAGCAGTCTGTGGCCTGTGGTTGTAATAATAGCTTCATGTGGTTTTTGTTAACACTTCATTACCCTAAAGTTGGATAAATTATCCTCCTGCTTCTGCCCTGCGTGCAAACACGGAGCCAAAGCCTTAGCTACTACTACTTACCATAGATTATAGGGATTTGTAAGGTTCTATCAAATCATCTTTGACTTTGATAGTTGGATGATGCCTTAAGCAGCGCTTGATAGAAGACTGTTTTGCATTTCAAAGAAAGTTCCAATCGCCTTGAGGGTTTGTAAGCTAAAACTTGAACCACTTCCTTTTCATTTCAGCTGGGGAAAGCTAAATTGGCACTCTGCGGGCCAGAATGATAACCGACATGGAGAGCAGAACCTGTGGGGCAATGGCCTATGGAGGCTGTGCTCGGGAAAGCGTGGGACCCCAAGAGTTCACCAAAATCTGCAAGGCTCCAAGGGCAAAGTCATTTCGGCTCAAAATCTTTGGGCACTACCCAGACGTTCATAATTTGTCCTGGATCATTTCTGCAATTTGAATCATCAGATGTCAGTGACTCCTTCACAGATGCTATGCCTGCAGTGCAAGGAGCCTGCTACACAGGGGCTTCTCCTGCCTGGCTGCAGAGAGTGACAAATGTCCAAAACGCAGAAAGATTGCAGCTTAGCCAGCTGGAAAATGCATACACTATTGAAGATAAAATATGAAGAGCGTGAGTCAATCTATTTCTGAAATAGGGGGAAACTTATTTTTGCTTTTATAATGTGCTAAGTGATTAGATTTCCTATTTGCCATGAGTGGGGCTGATGGCTTTGCGTTTAATTGGAGGGAAACCGAGAAACACCCCCTCCAAAATACCCTGTGTCCTGCTTATTACTACATACTCCTAACTTTGAGGTAAATAATGAACAAAGTAAAAGAAACATTATCTCCTGAAATAAAACAAATATTTTTGGTTTTGTTTTTAAAGTGATGGCAGGGAAGGCAAGAAAGTGAAGATGAGACTTGAAATGACTCTGAGAGAGAAGAAGGACGGTGGCTGGGAGAATGTTAATGGAAGTGATGGCTAGAGGAGGATAGATACTTTTTTTGTAAAACAGGAATTATTCCTAAATATCTCTAAACATCGGTTTCAGCTAACTAATAAATGAAGAAGGAAACACTGATGAAGCTAGACTTTCTGTGAGGTTTTCCAGTTATTCATGTGATGTCCTTCCTGAAATCAGCCTACATACAGACAGGACTTTAAATAATATCTGCGAAACAACCTCTTATGATTATTTTTGCCATAATTTACCTTTGATCCTCACATATCAGCAATTAGATGCAAAAATATGTCCCAAACTATACTTAATGGTAACAACAGTCAGGATTTGACATTCATTCCTTTTTGAGGGAAACATTTCAAAGTAAGAATAAAGTGAAAATGGGAGGCAAAGAAGGAAAAAAAAATCAGTTAGCCAAATGGATTTGTTTGGCTGATTATTTTTTTATAAAACTGTCCCCTTATATTCCGGGCTCTCTTATCTTGAGTCACTCTTAGAGGCAAACCAGTATGTTCAGAGAGAATTCACAGACTCGTGTGCAGATGGAATTAAGAGGCTCTACATATAACACAAAGAGAGTCCTTTCCTTAGGCGGTGCTTTATGATTCTGCCCTTTTGTTTATGATTCCCCAAAGGATTTGGACATATCAAATATATGTTCTAAATCTATTAGAACAGTAGATTCCCTATGGACAAAAAAGAATCACATGCTGATCAAACATCTGGATTTTTCTCATCTTTCCTCAATGGGTAACACAGAAGTAACCACATCATCCAAACAGGAAAAGACAGGGGATTCAGAAAACACGGACAGCCCCCTCTTTCATCTTCTTTTGTTTGAGTCAACTAACTAATAATCTAGAGAGAGAAATTAAAAGTTTTTCTTCTTGTTTCTCACATCTGTTGGCCAGTTTTTGTGTGCTTGACAACTTCAAATAAATTATACAGCTTTCTCCCTTTTTTCCCTCCACTTTGAGCTCTGGTGGAAGTTTCACATGCAGGGCTGAGCCCCAAGTTCTTCAGTGAAGCAAATGTTTCATTTTCAGCAGAGCCCACATATTCCATTCAGACTCGTTTCTTTCACTTCTAGATGTAAAGAGCAGCTGTGTCTCCCGAGTTGCTAAAGAAGATCCTATGTACAAAGTTAACAAAACAGCTCAGACAATGGATTTGATCTCTACAGCAGGGAAGCCGGACTTTTCAAATTCAGCTCTTTCTGGCTTCAACAAATTACAGGTCCCTGAAAAGATCTGGTGACCCTTTTTAAGTGTGCTTGTTGAACAAGCTCAGAGGTGACCATATGATTGAGTGCAGCACGCTAACACTTTGCCAAGCACTAGGGTCCAGGATAGCCCATCTGTGGAGTACAGGCTCCCTCAGTTGGTGGCCTATAGGGGATCTGTTAACTCTGCAGAAACTATTTACTCAACTGCTTTCAACTGATGGCTGGAACTGTTTACCCCTCCGTAAATATGGCTGGATGCTGATGCTAATCTATGAGGAGTACCTTCTCCCTTCCCCCAACAGGATACTCTCACTTCTACAAAATGGTATTCTTTAAATATCTGAGCTTCATTTATTTGATGGGACTAGGGAAAGCATACTTTCTTTGCAAACTTAAACAGCCCAGTACTCACACACATGGGAGACGGATTCAAGCACTTAGAACATCAGTAATAAATAAGTCATTCTTTTGGAAAAACATGGTGCCACATATTATTGGTCTAGTTCAGGTTCTCCTCTGACTTCAGATGAGGGGTGCTGTGGGCTCAGAGTTAGTAGTGAGGTCTATGCAACTTGCACATGCATCTTGAAAACGATGTTCAACAAAATTATGTCAAAGCTAGAAAAAGTGAGAAAAAATGATTAATTTCTATATGAGTATATGGCAGAAACAGTCCTAATGTACATTTTTTTCCTTAGGTAATATATGTGGGAACACAAGATGAATGGTGCTATGAGTCTTGTTTAGTACACTGATTTTACTACCTCTTAAAGACTGGTGCCCTGGCCAGCCGGATGGGCATCCCGGTCTTCAAATTCAGCCGAAGTTGGTCATCTTCTGCAGTACTGGGCTTTTCTCTGCTAGCAAAGGAGATACATTCCTCCCTGTCAAAGATGTAATTCTTCCTGCATATGTATTTCCATATCTTACTACCACTGGATATATGTTTTTAATTCTTTTTTGAGAACCCACAGGAGATTGAATTCTGACTTCTCTATTCTCCTTCTGTAGTCAGCTCAGCCTCTGGAAATTTTATGTAAGGACCCTCAGGGCATGAAATAAAGATTAATTAAAATGATAATTCAATGAAAACTACATTTGGATATTGTGACAAGCAGATATCTCACCTCTACTTTCAACATCTCCCTCTTGCCTCACATTCCTATACATTCTGTGAGTCCATGTTTGCAGGTATGAATGCTAGCTAACATGTGTGCCCTAAAAATGATACCCAGTTAGCATCAAAATTGTCTCAGGTGGTGTAATGCTAGGAAAGATGTTTACTGTCTCTTAGGGTTAACAACAAAACAAAACAAAACAAAACAAACAAAAAAACAAACCTCTATTCGTGAGACTTATTTATGCTCTACACCATGGAAAATTAGTGTCCTTTGTCTAGAATTAATAGTAATTCAATGGCATTAAACTCAGAAAATGTCAAATCAAACAGAATCTGCTTCAAAATACAGATTTATGAAGGCAGGTAATAAATTTGCTTATATAATGACAATAAAATCCAGAAGAGATTCTAAAGCGTCTATCTTTAATTTATCATACAGAAAGCTTGACATAAATCAAAAAGAAAGAGTGAAAGAGTGGAATGTTCCTATTTATTTAATAAGTACATTAGAATTCTATCTTTTTGCTTATTTAGAGTAAATATAAAGGTCTGCTATTTGGATACATGTACACAAGGTGTTAAAAAAAGGAGAGAGAGAGAGAAAGACAGTTTAAAATTTGCATGTCAATCAGCTTAATCAGCTACAATGTTTCAGAAGATGGCCTAGCCCAGCTGACTCAAAATGTGAACTCTTCATCAAATGAGAATGTCAGTAGAAGAGTACAAGTGAACCAGCCCTACAATATTTATTCCAACATCTTACCATAAATATGTTTTTAATTCTCTTTAGAGATCACCACCAAGAGGAGAAAGCACCCTTAAAACACTATGTTCTAATATTGCTGAGTCCTGGGTTAAGCCCAAAGGAAAGAAACACAGGATTTGTCTGGAATCTGTAACACCTAAAACTGCAGTACATGACTTTGGTCAAGTCACAGTCTCCCAAAGCTAAAGTAGAGAATATGAACAGCACCTAATGTTTTTAAAAAGCACTCAGTAATAATTAATTACACATATAAATACAGATTTAAATCTTTCTACTTAAAAAGGGAACACTTACTGTAGATTCTCTCAATACAAACTTCATGCATATCTTCCTTTTTTCCTCCATTTAGGTAGGTCTCTATACAAACAGGCACCAGTGTGATCCTTGCCTTTGTCATTTTGTCCCTTTATGCTCAGGAGAGTAATTTGGTTATGCACAACCTCAAAGACATGGAACGTCAGTCATAGGGTATCACAGCAGATACATACCTCCCTAATAATGACTCATCACCTTGAGTGAGTCACTTATTGCTTGGGGTAACTGCCTATGTGGGGTTATTTTTGAACCCTTTGATTAAAAAACATCTCCCCCACAGTTTTCCCACAATGACTAAAGCTGCCATAATTAGAATCATCAATTTATTCAACAAAAAAATTCTTAAGTAGCTAATGTTTTCTAGAGACTAGAGACTCAGTGATAAATGATATGGTCCATTCCTCCCTTCAAGAATTATACAATCTCATGATAGAGATAGACATATAAACTCCTATCAGGAGCACCTGGGTGGCTCAGTCAGTGAAGTGCCTGCCTTCAGCTCAGGTCATAATCCCAGGGTCCTGGGATTGTGCCCCCAGTTGGGCTCCCTTTCTCCCTCTCTTCCCCACTCATGCTCTCTCTAGCTATCTCTGTCTCTCTCTCAAATAAATAAATAAGATCTATAAAAATACATAAAATAAACGTATTCATTCTTAGAAAGCAGAATAAACATGGTTTAACAGAGAAGAACAAGGCAAATGCTGAATTATAAAAGAAAGCTCAGAAAAGGTTTCACAGAGAGGCAAAATGGGAACTGGGCTTTCAACCCAGTAGAAATTTAAAAGACAGAGAAAGGACTTTCACAATGAGCACAATGATTTCCACAAAAACTTGGAACATCAGTAACAGCAAGTCATTTTCTATGGCAAGAACATAACTTGAATGGATAGATGCCACAGTAAATGAGGCAGAACGTTAGACTAATAAGGGGGTGGAAGGGTTTCTGGTTGCCATGTTAAGGAACTAGGAATTTTCTAAGGGATAGAAGTAATACAAAATTTTGGAGAGGAGTCACATGAACAAATCAGTATTTTCAAAAGAAAACTCTTGAGTATAGCATTGGATTGGAGAGGCAAGAGTTTGGAAGACTAGAGAATATTAGGGGTAAATAGCTGGAAAAAGAGACTAGTAGTGCAGTCAAAAATATGGTAGCACTAATAGAAAGAAGAAATTCTGGCAACGGGTTGTCTGTGGGCAGGGGAAAGCTGAGAATGGCCTGTCATGGAAACTCCAGCCTGGACACAGCTGTCACCCACAGAAGAAAAGGGAAAATATCCAGGTTTGCTTATGGACAGTAAGGAAAAGAAAATAGAAGAATAGGAAAGAAGAAAAGAGGAAGGAAAAAAGGGGAGGACAGGAAGAGAGGAAAAATAGCATAAAGAGATGTTAGACAAAAAGAGATGTTGGCTTGTTTCCCAAACCAGAATCGATTTTACTTGTAGTGGTTGTTTCAAAAGGCCTAATTATTTTGATGACATATGGAGGGGAATACCAGTTGATTTTTTCATATTACTCATTCAAAACCATAATGTAATGGGTAAACTACAAATGCATTCATTCATTTATCTATTTAAGCAAATATTTATTAAGTGCCTGCTATGTGCCAGGTTCTGTGGTAAACGCTGGCCATACACTAGTGAATATAACAAAAATCTCTGCCCTCATGGATTCTATCCTTCTATCAAATGCGACTTTGTGTCCTTTCAAAACCATGTGGAAGGGAAACAAAATTGTCAACTTAAGACCTTACTTCTCATTTTCACATGAAAAAAAGTTAGAAACACTCAATATTTACAGTGGAAGTTCAAGGATATGAGATTTTACGGCTGCAGGAACCTTCAATTTATTTAAGGAGTGATGTCCTTTGTCAATCCTGGTTCTGTCCCCTGTTCTGCGTGATCTCTGTACCACATTCATGAAACTGAGATAGTTTAAATTAAAACAACCGTCCATAACTTACTCATTAGGATCACCTGAGGGAGTCTGAAGCACAAACAGGCCTGACCAGACCCCACCCCAGCATCTCTGAGAATGTGTGTTTTTATTTTTAAAATAGTGATTCTGAAAGGCATCACCATGTTTGAGAACCACCATACACCATATATATTTACAAAAATGAATATTATGTTATACCATATACCACACACTACACCACATATACCATATATATTAGTCCTTTTTTTTTTTAAGATTTTATTTATTTGACAGAGAGAAACACAGCCAGAGAGGGAACACAAGCACGGGGAGTGAGAGAGGGAGAAGCAGGCTTCCCGCCGAGCAGGAAGCCTGATGTGGGACTCGATCCCAGGTCTCCGGGATCATGACCTGAGCCGAAAGCAGCTGCTTAACCAACTGAGCCACCCAGGCGCCCCTATATTAGTCCTTAAACACCCAAAGAAGCCATTTATGTAACCACTTCTGCAAGAAGACATCCTCAAAGAAGTATTATTGATGACGTACATTTGTTTGTTTGTTTTATGATCCAGTATAGTTAACATTCAGTGTTGTATCAGTTTTAGGTATGCAATATAGTGATCCGACAATTCTATGCATTACTCAGTGCTCATCATGATATACTCTTTAATCCCCTTCACCGGTGTATTTCATCCATCCCCCCACCTACATAATATTCTTTAAGTGTATATATATATAATAGACTCTTGCAGTTCCTTAATAATTGATATCTTTTCATTTCAGTTAATGCTGCATAAAAGACCTTTCCAGAAAGAACTGCCTTCTTTGGGCTTCTACCTGAAATACCATTCAGAAGTCTAAGGTCATACTATCTTATCTCTAAAAACTATTATTAAGGAAGGTCATGAGACCTTCCTTAGAAGATGCATTCATAGCCTTAAAGAAAGGTAGAAATACTGTTGAATCCAAAATTAAGTTTCCCGATCATAACTCCAAGTTGATGATGTTACTTTGCAATTCAATTCATCTAAAGTGTCTTTTAGTCTCCTTTCAAAATTGCCCTCACCATCATAAGACCCTAAGAAGTCAGTGCCTCAAATGGTTTGATTAAAATTGGTTGTTAAAAGTTAAGATCAGAGATTCCTCTTCACGCATTCATTCCCTGCTTCGGTGGCTTCTTGGCTTTACAGGAGGCTCATTAATAGACCAGCTTGCCCAGTTTGTCATCTGTTTCATTATGCAAAATATATACTTTTCAATTACTTTTCCTGTGTGAAAATCTCTTAACTCTAACCTGATATAATGATTTCTTTGGGTTTCTTCTCAACCTCTGAATGGCACAGCTTTCCTAAAATCTCAACTGGGGGTAGAATACTTGGAAACCCTGATGGGAATTAATTTTAATATAATGATCTTTATGTGCCCATTAAAATAGGAGTGAAATAGCTTGCAAAGCTGACCACTGGGCAAACCTAGTATTGACCTCAAAAGAAGAAAAAAAAAACTGTTTAAAGATTTCTGATCATTTTGTTTAATCTATTTAACATGGAATGTAAAGAAGCTATCCCTAAAATAAAGCTTTGGTTCACAACACTAATTTTATTTCGGTTCTATGAATAAAGTGGAAAAAGTTAGAACAAGATCCTCTCATCTTCATTGGTTTTACCTAAAGTTAAATCTTTTACATCAGTAGTAACTGGAGACACACACACACAAACACACACCCAGGAGCTGGAAGCCGTTAACCATTAACACAATAACAGGTATTTGCCAGACAACTTTGCTCTCACATGTTTCTTTTATTTAGCATATACATTTCTTCTTCTATAGAAAAATCTGGATACCACAAGAGTTGCCCAAACATAGGTCTCTCTGTCTGCCATCCATGTAGACCCAGATCATTTATATCTCCATTGCTCTGCTTACCAGGCACCCATAATATATGAGTGCATTAATCTGGCCAAAATAATTAACTTCTCAAAGCCTTACTAGACAATACTTTTTGTAAAAAAGTGCTACTACTTGTGGGGCACCTGATGACTCAGTCATTCAGCATCTGCCTTCGGCTCAGGTCATGATCCTGGAGTCAATGAAGCCCCACGTCAGACTCCCTGTTCAACGGGAAGCCTGCTTCTCCCTCTCTCACTCCCCCTGCTTGTGTTCCCTCTCTAGCTGTGTTTCTCTGTGAAATAAATAAATAAAATATTTTTTTAAAAAGTGCTTTTACTTGCCAAAATTATTAAGTTATTAAAAGGAGGCATGAAAAGCAAGTCTAAAGGTTTTCCTTTATTTCCATGATTCTTCATTATAGAGATAAGCAGGCAGTGCTGGTCCAAATGTGTCCTTGTGAGAGTTAAGGAAAACTGTAGCTTCCTCTAGATGTTTTACTGTCATCTGTCTTAAAATTTCTATTAATCAGTACACAAATATGTGATACTACAAATGTGTATGAAGGTGTGAAATGCACAATTTGTACAACTGTACGTAGCAGCCCTGGGAGGAGCTCAAAGAAAATTTTTTAAAAAACACCACTTCTGAACTTCTGATTTTGCTCCTCTGAGGTTTCATCCTAATTCAATCAGGCACTAGAAAAGAATGACTTCTATAATATGGCACTTTAAAATGAGAAATTGAGATTATAGACATATATATATATGAGTCCTGGGTTATATATATACATATATATATACATATATATATATATATAAATCCTATTTCTGAATTTCTTGATTTGGTGCTTATGGAACAAAAGGACTAGGGTATATTTGAAGTAGTTACCCAGAAAAATCCATCCCTATACCCCTGAATGTCTGAAACCTAGTGGAGAGCAGAACTGGACAAACCAAAGAGGGCTTGAAGGGCAGATGATAGATATGTAGGAGAAAGAAGATTAAGCTTAGAAGGTTCCAACAGTAAGCATCTAAGAAAGTCAAAGTGGGCAGGTGTGGCTAAGGAACTGCAATAGGAAATCAAAACAGGCTATGGAAGTCCAGCATGTGCAGAAAGGAAAATTTCAGGCTTCTGGAATTAGGCAGGAAGTAGAAAGACACAAGGTAAAAAGCCTTGATGCTAGATATACATAATTCAAATCCTGTACATGATGGGTGACTTAGAGAAAATTACTTAATTTCTCTGATTTCAGTTCTTCCCTAAAAACTTTTTTTACAAACTTACCTTTCAGGCTGCTGTATCTAAGCAAATAGCAAATTCCCTATAACTTTGTGCTTTGCTATAATAATAAAGTATAACAGGTAATTAAACAGACCTAATGTGTGTGTTTGTACATTTGATATTCATAATTTAGATAGAGGGCAACATTATTTAAAATAAATGCTTGTCATTAAATCAGATTCATAATAATCTTAATAACTATTCTCCCTTCTTATTAAAAAAAATTCATTTGACAGTAACTCTTTTTCAAGCACATAGATTAAACAGAGCATTTGACAAAACATAAGTGTATTCATAATAGAAATATTTTCCAGTAATTTATTAATTATATTTAAGATTGAATCACATCTATTTAGTGCCTTTCCTGTGACAGCTGACCAATGTGCACTGACAAATTTACTGACATAAAGTCACTGTGAACTTACATAAAGAAACAAGGATGTCAAAAATACCCTACAATTGCAAATGATAAAATAGGCAATGTCTGGAAATGAGAATGCTATTACCAAAAGTGCCTCATCAGTTACCAGAGGAAGCTGGCAGTGTGTAGCAGGCAATGACTTCATTGTGATTGACTATGACACATAAATGCTACAAGAACCAGCACCCACCCAGAGGCTGACCCTTCATTTTCCCAGCAAATTACTGAAGGCATTTCTGTCTGGCCAGAAGGAAACTGCCTGACTTTGATTTGGCCAAATAATCCAGAAGGACCTAGCTGGGACAAGCCTGGAGGGAGAGGCGAAAAAATGTTTCAATAAACCCATTCCACGTTTTCTCTGGGAAACTGGCACAGAGATATGGCAGTCTGGCTTGCCAGGCCTGTCTGAAATCAGCAGAATTTACCCAAATGACACACAGACATCCTATTACCCTGAGTTAAGAAATGATGTTCGTAAATATGCAGATGTTGAGAGGGTTATAGTAAAAGTTATAAATTATCAATAAATATTTATCAAAAGGCTATATATTAGAGATATTCTGCTGATTTTTATATGGGATTCAAGAAAACTATTAAGTGTCTTGTCCTAAATATTTAAAATTTATTTATGGCAGCCAACATTTAAGTGTATACCCAAGGAAAGATAATTATAGTCACTTTAGTCTTAGCTATGCTTCATTAACAAATGACTCCTAAATCTTAGTGACTTACAAAAACATAGGTTTATTTCTTTGCCCTTATTAACTGTCCAATAATATTAGCCATGATCCTGCAGGACATTTCTTCGGCCTAGGGCAGCCTGAGGAGCACCACCTCTTTGGAATGTTGTTGATCTTATGGCAGAGGGAAAAGAAAATGGAGGAACCAGAAAATGAATCTTAAAATTTCTTCTTGTGTCACATGTCACTTCTAGGGTGACCAGTTTGTGCTCTGTCCAGTAGTCACTGTTGTTTTAGCACTGAAATCCCCACATCCCAGGAATCCTTCAGTCTCAACTAAATCAGGATGGTTAGCCTGAACTGTTCTGGTTTTAAAACTGAGACCTGCACATCCTGGGAATTCCCTCAATCCTGATAAACTGGAACAACTGGTTACTTGGACTCATTTCCACTCATATTTCATTGGTCAAAGCAACTCCTCCACCCATTTTAAGTGCAACGGGGTGAAGTCATACATCCATCCCACAGAGAGGGACACTGTGAGTCACATAGCTACCCTTCATCCTGATGTTAATGGGATGGGAAAACATAAAACTCTGCCAGAAAGAGGTAGGAAGGAAGGAGGGAAGGAAGGAAGCGAGGGAGGAGGGAGGGAGGGAGGAGGAAGAGAGGGAAGGAGGAGGAAGAGAGGGAGGGAGGAAGGAAGAGAGGGAAGGAGGGAGGAAGGAAGGAAAAAGGATGGAAGGGGAAGGGAGGGAAGAAAAGAAAGAAAGAAAGAAAGAAAGAAAGAAAGAAAGAAAGAAAGAAAGAAAGAAAGAAAGAAAGAAAGAAAGAAAGAGAAAGAAAGAAAAGAAAAATTATAAGAGATCCTGACAACCACAGCAAAAGGCACATTTAAAACTCAACAAAATTTTTTGGTTGAAAACCATATGCTAAAATCATATCAGATGTCAGACTTTAGGTAGGGCTGGGACTCTCACAGACAAAAGAATATTGGTTCTGTGGAAATAACATTCTAGTAGGAAAAGCAGACATATGAACCATAATTGAAGTATCATGTGACCAACATCAGAATAAGGTAACCATGCCTCATTTGCCCAAGATATCCCCGTTCAAATTTGTTATCTTGATGTAATCACTGAAAGAGCTTCCTTTCTCTCTCAAATGCATACCAATTTGGATGAAAAAAAAAAATATATATATATCTTTCTAGGGAGAATACAGAAGAAAGTAAATTCCTGGTAAAATCTGAAGACTCCTCAAGGCAGGTGATATTTAAGTTAGGTTTCAATTACTAAATAGGTGTGAACAAAGTAGGTGAAGATAGTAGCCAATCATACCAGAGAAAATGCACACACGCGCGCACACACACACACACACACCCTCTAAGCCTAAACCAACACAAGAAAACTGCAAGCAGTCAAGTTTTGCTAGAACTCCAAAAGATTCTCTACCTCCCTACAGATAAAACCCATAACTTTTTACAACCTCAAAGACCTTCATGATCTGGCCTCTGATGACTCTTTAAGTTCATCTTCTACCTCTCTGCCCTTGCTGACTCTACACCAGGCACACTGGCCTCCTAAATACTCAAACATACTTCCTCCTCAATTCATTTGTACAGTCTCTTCCCTCTGCTTGGAGCACTTTTACCCCCATTACATCTGCATGGCATGTTTCCTCACTGAATTCAGCGCTCTGCTCAAATTTCTCCTATTAGGGAAGCCTTCTTACATAAAATAGGTGATCAGTAATTCTCTATTCCTGCTTCATTTTCATGAAGACCGTTTACCATCATCCAACATGGTAAAGATTGATGTTTTGTTTATTAGCCGCCCCTGGCACTTCCACACAAGCTCTTTGAGGACAAGGACTTTATTTTGTTCACTGCTCTATCCTGTATCTCTGGCACATAGGTACCCTGTAAATACTTCCTGCATGCAAAAAGTACAGGAGTCATGACAACAATGGAAGGTGGTGGCAAGAGATGATGTTAGAGAGTTCAACTTATTCTAGAGGGTTGATGTCTGTCACTAGGGGGGAGGGGAATCCATAATTGGCATCCATCATTACAGACCCCCCACCCAGGACACCAAAACCATTGTAATTTATTTTTAATTTTCCTAGAGAGCCAAGTTTCAACATAGAAATAGGTAAAAATAATAGATTTGTCCTAAATTTTTATTGCTCCATGTTTTTAAATACAATAAATAGGCAACAAAAATTAGAGAGATTTAATGAAACTCTCAAGGGCTGCCAGAAAGCATCCTGCCTTCCTCTGCTGGCCTTTTATAAGAGGCCATAAAGAAAATGCTTTGCAGACCAGCTAGAGTAAATGCAGGGTGTGTCAGTTATCTATAACTATATAGTATCTCAAATCTGGGTGGTTTAAAACAACAACCACTCATTATTTCTCCTTAAGTCTATGGGTTAACTTTGAATAAGCATCCAAGCTAGGCCTGAATGATCTGGGTTTGCTTATGAGTCTGAGTTGACAGGTTAGCTAAGGACTGACTAGTCTAGGCTAGCCTTGGTGAGGATGGCTCAACTCTGTCTCACATGGTCCATCAGCACTCAGCACATTATCTCCCACTTGTTCCCATGGAGAAGGGGCATCCACCAGAAAGAGGATGTGTGCAGGTTCCCTTGAGACTTTGACTTATTTGCACACAGATACACACACTGCATTCTATTGCCAAAGTCACAAGGCCAGTCTAGATTTAAAGGGGAGAGAAAGAGACCCTATGTTTCGAGAGAAGGAACTGTAGAGTCACATCACAAGAAGCGTAGAGATAGGGTAAGGTGAAGAATTGGAGCCATTTTCGAAATCTATCACAGTATGCCCTCTGGCCACAGTATTATTCATATTCTTCCCCTGTGTTAAATACACTCACTCCCTCACATCAATGAAGCACCTAATCACTGAATTATCTATTAACTTGCACTAAGACCACTTTTTAAGCTTATATTTCAAGAAGCATAACATCTGGCACAACAAATAAGTGGGTTTAGGAAGAACCCTGCATGCATATGTTGCTGACTATTCACAACCCCTGAGATTGAGCTGTCAATGTATAATATTCGCCAAGGAAAAAAAATAGGGGGAGAGAAATGAACACAAATTAAGGCTGGCAGAACCATAGTCTTGTTTTTAAAAAATATATGTTTTAGATGATAGGTAATTCATGGACAATATACTTAAAATATTTTATATTCCCAATACCTAGTAGAATCAACAGGCTCCTAGATAACTTATTGAGGGTAGTCAGAGAACTAAACTATAAATTATCTTTGCATATCTCCTTTCATGTCACTTAAAAACTTGGCAAATAATAAAATTATTTTACAATAGTAGTTTAACACAAAGTGAAAGACTGGGCTTCGATCTAAGAAGCCTAAGTATGGCTAGCTTAAGCAAGCTTAATTTTCTGCCCAAGCATTTGGCCACCCAGAGGCATGTAATGAAAAGCAATTGAACTTGTTTCTATAAGACTGTTTACTCCCTTCAGTTGTTGAGCTTATGGACCCATTGTTCAATAGTTCTCTCTTGGATTTCAACCCATGCTTGATTGGTTGCTAAGCAAAAATATAAACAATGCCAAAAAGTGTAGTAGGTATTTGGACAGATTAGGTGATAAAGTACCATAATTATGTAATTAACAATTAAAAGACCAAATGGAAAATTTAAAAGGCCAGGACCCAAATTTTTGTTTATAGTTATCATCCTAGTACATGCTTGGAACAATGTACACCAACAAGTGTGGGCAGCCAATTTAAATCTTTCAAACAGTGCCACTACTGTATTTTCCCTATCTAGAATGCACCATAATGTAGTGAACTCAATTTAATATTTATCATAGAAGGGAGCTGCCATTATTATTCCGGTTCATAGCAAATTTATGGCTGGTAAAATTGAATTCTAAGAAGCAATACTGAGAAAACTAAGAGGAGTTACTAAGTAAAGGGTAATTTGTTGGGTTAGAATTTAGCTATATTCTCACAACTCTCTTTATGGGACATGGGAACAACAACACTATTATCACACAATATAGAAGCTGTGGAATATTGGTAGAGTAATCCACCCTGATGGATCATGCCTCCTTTACTGAGACTCTTCTATCATTCCCTCCCATGTTGATTCTGAGCTTGGCCATACGACTTGCTTTACTCAATAAAACATTGGCCAAATGACATAACCAAAGGCTTGAGAAGTGCTCATGCATTACATCTTATTCTCTTGGGATGCTACCGTCTATGTGAGAATGCCTTAATTAGCCTACTAAGACACATGGTTGGCCATCAGGCAGCAACAACTGCTCGGCAGAGTGGTGATGCCATCTTAGACCATCAAACCGCAGCTGAGCTGCCAGATGATTATAGTCACATGAGTGATCCCAGTGAACATTGCAGAAGAACTACCCAGCTGAACTCAGCCAAAGTTACCTACCCATCAAATTGTGAATGCATAATATGGTTACCGTTGAAGCTACTGCATTCTGATGAGATCTGTGAGGTGGGAAGAGATCAATAATATGTAGCAAAGTATCATAGCTTCTTGTCTTCTCTGCAAGTTTGATCATGTCTTTGTTCATATTCCCAATTCTGCTAGTTTCTTCAGCCACCCAGACTACACTGCACATCCTTGATTGTACCTGTCCTTGGTCTCTGAGATGCTATCAATTCAATTCAACAAATACTTAATGAGCACTTATTCCTTGTTTGGCTTTCTACTAAGTTACTAAAGATGCTATCAGTTGCCAGCTCACAAAATGGGCTTGATTGTGGTCTAGGCTCTTTATGTGAAAGTATGTTAGAGCATTTAAGTATGACAGAGTTAAGTTGTATGAAAAAATTAACTGATTTTTTTTATTGTTACTAATTTTTTTTTCCAGTGTCCCAAGATTCATTCCCCAGTCCCCACACGCAGTGCTCCACGCTTTAGGTGTCCCCAGTACCCACCACCAGGCTCTCCCATTCCTCCACCCCATTCCCTCCAAGTCCCTCAGTTTGTTTCTGTGTCCAAAGTCTCTCTTCTTTCATTTCCCTCCCTAGATTACCCTAGTTCCCATTTACTTTTCTTCTCCCACTGTCCGCCAGGTTACCCCTCATGCACCGCAAGTAAGTGAAACCATGTGATACATGACTTTCTCTTCCTGGCTTATTTCACTCAGCATAATCTCTTCCAGTCCAGTCCATGTTGCTACAAAAGTTGGATATTCATCCTTTCTGATGGAGGCATAGTATTCCATTGTATATATGTACCACATCTTCTTTATCCATTCATCTGTTGATGGGCACCTTGGCTCTTTCCACAGTTTGGCGATTGTGGTCATTGCTGCGATGAACATTGGTATACATATGGCCCTTCTTTTCACTACATCTGTATCTTTGGGGTAAATGCCCAGTAGTGCAATTGCAGGGTCATAGGGTAGCTCTATCTTTAATTTTTTAAGGAATCTCCACACTGTTTTCCACAGCAGCTGCACCAGTTTACATTCCCACCAACAGTGTAAGAGGGTTCCCCTTTCTCCGCAGCCTCTCCACCACTTGTTGTTTTCTGCCTTGTTAATTTTGGCCATTCTGACTGGTGTAAGGTGGTATCTCAGTGTGATTTTGATTTGAATTTCCCTGATAGCTAGTGACGCTGAACATTTTTTCATGTATCTGTTAGCCGTTTGTATATCTTCTACGGAGAAGTGCCTCTTCATGTCTCTTGCCCATTTTCTGATGTGTTCATCTTCTTTTTAGGTGTTGAGTTTGAGTAGTTCTTTATAGATCTTGGATACCAGCCCTTTGTCTGTAGTGTCATTTGCAAATATCTTCTCCCATTCTGTGGGTTGCCTCTTTGTTTTGTTGACCGTTTCCTTTGCTGTACAGAAGCTTTTTTATTTTGATGAAGTCCCAGAAGTTCATTTTCGCTTTTGTCTCCTTTGCCTTTGGAGACATGTCTTGAAAGAAGTTGCTGTGGCCGATGTCAAAGAGGTTACTGCCTATGTTCTCTTCCAGGATTTTGATGGATTCCTGCCTCACGTTGAGGTCTTTCATCCATTTCGAGTTTGCCTTTGTGTGTGGTGTAAGCGA
>PITA01005865.1:0-37223 GCA_004023965.1 Spilogale gracilis
TCTCCTTGATGCCACCAGGAAGGAAAAGAAGAAAAAGAAAAGTAAATGAAGAAAGCGAGGAGGAAGTAAACGCCAGGAAAGAGCACAGAGGAACAGGGAGGAACGAGCAAAGGGGGGGGGGGAGAAAATGAAAAGAAAGAAGCAGGAGGAATAAAGAGGAAGTAAAGCAGCCAGGAAGAAAGCTGAGAGGAGAGGGAAGCAGGGAGACGTGGACAGGGAGGAGAATAGCCAGGACCCCCAGAACCCCATGCAAAGTGGAGAGGCAGTGGCAGGGAGGGCGCCCTTCTGGGCTGGGTGCCAGCCACCCTGCCCTTGCTGGCATGCTGGGAGGCATGATGTCACCAAGGGCTATCTTGTGGGGTGTGGCAGAGGTCGAGAACACCAGTCTTCTCCTCATTAACTGTAGAGCCAGGACTAATGCTGGCTTATTCATAACGCTATGTATGGTGTTATGGGGTACTGTTAGCATCAAGGCCATGGAAATGCCCATATCATCTTTTTTAATCTAGGCTAACCAAAATCACTTGGATTTGCCAGAGAGGAAGGCAAAATTGTTTATTCAAGACTGCCTATAAACTGAGATTCTTTTTATTTTTTTTAAACTATTTTATTTATTTATTTGACAGAGAGAAACACAGCCAGAGAGGGAACACAAGCAGGGGGAGTGAGAGAGGGAGAAGCAGGCTTCCGGCTGAGCAGAGAGCCCGATGTGGGGCTCGATCCCGGGTCTCCAGGATCATGACCTGAGCCGAAGGCAATCGCTTAACCAACGGAGCCACCCAGGCGCCCCTGAGATTCTTTTTTAAATGGGGGGGGAGGTGGGAAGCTCTCAATCTTACCAGGCCACTTAAAACCAAGGGAAATTTCGAGGTTCTAGGACAAAAGTTATGACTCCTGTGTATACAGAGGAAACAACTAAACGGACATTCCAGGCTCTGATTTGTCCCCAGAGGTAGGAGTATCACATTCTTGTCTAGAGTGGGCTGGCCATGCTCAGCGAGGAAGACTATACAGCCTACTTGTTTATATAATAAAGAACAATACAAACTGCAGACTGTGGTGTGCAAAGTTTAGCCACCGTCAGCACAAACTCAAGCTCCAGTCTCCTTATTTTACGGCTGAGGTCATTCTTCTAGCACACCCAACCCTCAAGGGTTAAAAGCAACCCAAGCCTCTGTGAAGTTGAGCCAATCAGCATTTCTCTTGATGACATCATGCCTCCAACTGACAGCACCAGCCCGGAAGGGTGGGGCGACTGGGACGCGGCCCTAGGTCCTGGAAGGGTGCCCTCTGAGCTGCTGCCACTTCACTGCTCACTGTGGGATCCCAGAGCCAAAGGTCCCCTCTCAGCTACCCTTTCAGGTGAAACCGGCCATGCCCCAGACCCCTGGCCAGAAATTACTCTCAGCTCATACAAAATGCACACAAAGCATGCATCCCTGCTCTTCACCCATTTCCCACTTCTTTAATATTTATGAAAGCTGATTACAAAACATAAATTTATCACTTAAGCCTTCAGCCAAGTTTTAAATTACTCAAATGTTTATGCTAAGTAGACAAGCAGCCTTCTGTGGTTTTTGTATTTCACAAGCTTCAATCTCATTCAAAGGCAGCTACGGGAGAGAACTACCTGACCTCAAAGAGGCTATACATTCAAGGCACAATCTGACCAGAAGGTTATTTTTGTTCCTTTTAGAAGGTATTTATTTCTGACATTAATTGCTGCTGCATGCACTCGCGGGTGCACCCCACAGGGCAGAGACAGGATAGAAATACATCTAGAAGATGCTGCTTCTGGGGCACACAGCTGAGATGGTGACGCCTTGCCAGCTCGGGAAAGGGGAACAGGCTTCCTACCGTCAGAGGTGGGAGAGGCTTCAAGTTAGATGATGAATTTCTCCTGCTTCCTAGCACCCTGGATATCCACACCTCTGGCTCAGCTGCAAATGAAGATTAATGTACAATTTACATGCATGAGGCATGTCTACTGCTCCAACACACAGCCACCAAGGCTTGCTTACCCTGGATAGAGAGAGTGCTACAAACGTGCATGCCGCTCAGGGTCCCCCCCCAGGAAAAAGACAGTACATACAAACTGGGCAAGGCCAGGAGCTTAATAAGGGGATTCTTATACAGATTTGGACAGGGTACAGAGAGAGCGACAAGGGAAGAGGATGAGTCCTAGCCAGGAGCCCCAGGATGGAAGCATCAAGGAGGGGGGCTGGTTACCACACCCCAGAGACAGCAGCTTTAGGAAAAGGGCCCTCACAGGAGAGCTGGGCTTCAGGAGGGGGACATAGCCAACCCAGGATTCCTTTGGCCTCTCGAGGCAGGCCACACAGATGAGCCTTCTGGGGTGCACAGGCAGGTAGAGAAGGAGAGGGAACAGGTGAAGGCAGACGGAAAACGCCCTGCAAGGTGTCCAACACCAACCTGGAGACAGCTTCAACAACAATGAACAAACTGTCCCTCTAACACAGCCACACAACACGATCCCGTGCCTTTCCCAATTCAGGTCTGAATCCAGGTCTTACAGATGTTGCCACGGTTAGATACCCACAAAATGCCATAACTGGGGATGACAAGCAAATTATAAATCGGTAAATACTCTAAGACCCCAAATCTGGATACACATCAAATGTTTACAGAGGTTAACCTGTAGAGAGATGTAGGTGATTTTCCAGTTTGCCTTCTGTTATGCCCCTATCCTATTAGGCATCATTAAGATAAGAAGAAGTGTTTTGATTTTTGACCAAGGGCTGCACGAAGCACCTGTAAGGAGCGGTCTGTATGTGGGAAAAGGGACTCCCAATCTGCCAGTTGCGTAAGTCCCCCAGTTACAGAACAGCAGCCCCAACAAGCAGCCCATCAAGGAGCCACATACAGGAGAATACATTTGAAAAATAAACAGTAGGGAGGGCCGCAGATTTCTTTCCAACTTCTCTCCTCTCCTGGAGTTAGCAGGAAGGCAATTCATTAGTTTCTCAAGAGCAATGGTCGGGGCTACTGCCCTACTTTCCCTGGCAGGGCAGGCTCTTCTGTCCCTGGGGTGGGCCAGAGTCACGCAGGACGTCACTAAATGAGAGGACTAAACTCCACTGCTTCCCTGTGACCTCACCAGCACCAGAGAAGCCCTGAAAGTTCTGCCTTTCTTAAGTTCTGAAGACACTCTGTGCCTCAGTTCCCATTCTCCAAAGCTCCAGGCACAATAATAATAGGAATAGCTACCATTCACTCAATACTTCAAGGATAGCAGGGACTGGGCTAGGCACTTTAAACACATGTCTAAATGGTAAACAAACAAACAAACAAACACGCCTCTGAAACACAGCCTTGACTGCCTGTTTCACAAATACCAGTAACAATGCTGAGGCTTCCTGAGGTCGCTCTTGCGACAAGGAGGAGCGGACGGTGGAGCTGGGGCTCAGAGCTGGATGAGCTAGCTGACTCTGGAGCCCGAGCCCTGTGTATTAGCCTGCACTGCCTTCTAGGAGTGGCCTGGCACACTCACCCGCAACTCCATCTGTGCTGGGATCACAGCTGTCCGGGCCCCACAGTTTGGAGCTGAGCTGGCCCCAAGCTCCTTCAGAGCAGCTTTCCCCAGCCTCCTGGGGATCAAGTGATGATCAAGAAAAGAAATCAAGCACAAGATACGGCAAGGCAGCCTTCGGGCACCTGTCAGGGGTGGGGTGGGAAGCAACCATTAATTAATGACCTGTTCTAGCAAAGTCTGCCAAAGGCCTGAGTCTAGGGCCAACCACCAGGGGAAACACTTCTGAAGTTTTTTTTGACAGATGTATCCACAAAAACCATGTATAATATGACTTAAATACAATGATGAAGGATTACGCATGAAGGGCCCTTTAAATATTCTCTATACCAGCAAATCTCCACCTTCTGAATTCCTTCCAATAAGAGCTCAGTTGCCTTAGGTTTTCAAATTCAAAGTCTAATAGTGCTTCCAGTTATTCAGTCACATTATAGACTGGCCCAGGACACCTAGACCTCAAGCAATCCTGGGGTTCACGGCAGCCACCTGCAAGCTCTACCTGCAAAGGAAACATGTGAGCATGTGAGCATAGCATGTGAACCGCTAAGGGGCCAAGAGACAACCAGTGCATTAGCCTGAAGAGCCAACTTCAAATAAGCTGGGCCGTGCTTCAGGGAGTTCATGTTTCTCCTCCCGGAGGAAATGGGAGGAGGCCATAAGACTGGCAGGCCATGCTGTGTGTTAACACAGCGTGGAAATCCTGTGGCAAATCACCCAGCACTACTGACCAACGTCTTGGGTGAAAGGTACACTCAGGAGATGGAGCCAAAAAGAAGAGGTAATTCATTAGATTGGGAAAGCTGTCTGCCAGCCCATTTGAAGGATTCTGAGATATTGCCTTGGTATCAAACCAATAGACTCACTTCTCAGCCTCGTGTTCAGTCCCCTCCCACTATGCGATCCCAATCTCACTCTCTACCCTTATCTCTTTTTAAGATTTTAATTTTTAAGTAATCTCTACACCCAACATAGGGCTGGAACTTAAAACCCTGTGATCAAGAGTCCCGTGCTCCACCGACTGAGCCAGCCAGGCACGCCCCCACCCTTACTCCTTATGCTGCTCCCCTATCCGAACTCTATCTATAGAAACCAAATGACCTAAGCTTTTACAGCCCCACACCTTCACTCACACTATTCTCTCCACCAGTGCCCTTTCTTCATTCCCCTAGCTTCAACCCGGTTTTCCCCAAAACACTTGGTTCTTTCATTCTACATCAAATTTCCCATCTCTGGGATCTTTCCTGAAGTCCCCTCCCACCCTCTGTCTCACCTCTAGTCTCCACCCTCCCCACCCCCACTGATGTTTTTCCCTCCATCCACCCCTCCTCCCATTTCAGAGCATACTGCACTTCTCTTACGTGTAAACTGCCTTACTCTACCCTTGACTGCAAATGAGTAAAACTCTGTTTCGTCTGTTTTGAAAAGCCAAGGCAGGACACACGTTCCTACAAACATACAGACCCTAGTGAGTAATCTCCCACGGGCCAGGAACTCTGTCACTTAAACTGATTTTCCTTTAAGTGGTCTAGTGTCTAGTCCAGGCTCACCCCATCTTGGTTTCTGAACCAGAAAAGCCCAGGATTCCTTGGTCCCTGACTACAGAGAGTGCTTAGCCTCAGCCCATCTGGAGATAAGAGTGCTGGAGGACCTGCCCTCACCCTGTTCCCACGCCAGTAATGAATTCACCTTGGTTTATATAACTTTGCAGCTGCAACGTGAACAGACTTGGGTATGGCATTTAGTCTTCAGATTGCTCAAACAGGCGCGTCAGCTGCACTGTTCCCCTCCTCTTCGTGAGCTAAATTCATCTCTTGAAAATGTTCCTGGGAGACAGACCCAGTCCCCCCTTCAAAGGCAGCTCCCTCTCAGCAAGAAGCCTGCAAGGGTAGCACTTTAACATTCTCTGGGTGTTTACCAATCTTTGAGAAACACAATCTTGTGCCCAGTAAGACATGTCACAGGTCACTGAAAAACATTTGGGTACATATTTCTAACTACTCTAGAACAGTGGTTATGAAAGTTAACCTGGGCCTCAGACTCCAAATGTTCTCTCCTCTCTCATCTTTGTTTTTCCAACCACCTAGCCCTCTGCCTCATCAACTCGGGAATGTGGGAATGTGGGACGGGCAGAATGCTTCTGCTGGGCGAGGTGTTTGGTCTTCCACAGGGAATGCAGCAGGAACAGTCACAGAGGAGCGAAGAATAGGAAAGTCCCCTCTGATCCCCTTCAACAGCTTCTCCCAAAGCCCACCCCTCCCGTCCCCTCCTAGTTGACCCTGGGTCTTCCCTCTTCCTCCTGAAGACACAGTTTTCTAGCTCTTCGTAAGCACCTTCAGGGTGAGCATGACTCCCTAGATGGTGGCTAATGGGAACCAAATAGTTCCAAACAGCATGTCATTTCTAGGAACTGCTTCTCCCTCAGACCAGCTCTGCTTGGAGTTACCATCCTCCAGTTTAACCATGAATGGACTTATCCTCTGCCATCTGGGCAATAAGATCCCCTGCCTGGCAACCTGGGGCTTGCCTCATCATGGCTGTCAGAAACACTCTGGTCACAGTGCAAAGGAACCAGGGCGAGCCTGGCCCACACATCCCTGTCCTGGGAGTTAGCACACAGGGGAGCTGTGGTGGGCTGTGGCCAGCCCAGCTCCCTCTGACATCACGTGGCCTTACCTCATCCCACTCCGAGGCAAAGGAGGGCGACTTCTCCAGCCTCTTCTTCCCAATGCTACAGTTGGACAAGGACTCGCTCCGGCTCCCCATTGTAGTGTCCTCCGTGGGTGAGCAGGTCAGGAGATCAGAGTCAGACTTGGACAAGCTGCGGCTGAGTTTGAGTTCAGCTTTGGGTTTGCTGGTGGGAGGGGCTCGGCTCCTCGTCCCACTCCGGTCTCTGTCTTCCTCGGCACCACCAGAGTGTTGAGATGCCGTGTGAGTCAAAGTTTCGGGGTGCGATTGGCTGTTGGTGGTGGGCAGGCCAGCCGGGTAACCCGCTCTCTTACTCTGGTCCAGCACACTGGGCGGGGAGGCTCCAGGAGCGTGCACACCCGTCTCCTCCAGCTGCATGCTGGCCTCGTGACAGGCGCCCTGTGTGGGGGATCCTTCTGGATGGCCCCCTTCAGGGGCAGAGAGCAGCTGGAAAGGGTCCTGTCCCACTTCACACACCGGGGAAGAGCCGTGGAGGAGACCTGAGAACTGCTCTGGGACCTGCCCGTCCTGTCCCTCCGCAGAGTCCTGGCTCCGGCTGCTGCTGCTCCGCCTGTGGTCTTGGAGTGGACGGAGAGACAGAGAAATAAAAAATTAAACGTGGCAAAAATCAACAAAGTTCCAATGCAGCGAGCAAACGGCAGGGCTGAGGAATTCAACAACAGGAAAAAAGAAAGAAGCTGGATGGGCTGGAGAGAGGGCAGAGAGGGAGAAGCAGAGAGAGGAAGAAAGAGAACAGTTTCATATTGTTCTTAACGTCCAATTTGTACCCAAAGTCGGAGCATTTATGAAATTCCCCACACTGGCCTGATGAATGCTATCTGGCAGCCTTCCCTGCTGGTACGTTTCTGCTAACGTTAACGAGCAGATCTTGCTATATAAGGTGAGGAGCGCAAACTGTGTCCTGCAGAAGGGACACGAGTAAGGAGACAGAGAGCAAACACGGAGTAAAAGTGAAAAAGAGAGAGAGAGAGAGAAAGCGAGCCAGCGAGCAGGCGAGACTCACTCCTGGAACATCTGATACATTTCCATAAAGGCCAAAGTGTTATTTAGAGCCACCCGCCCTCCCTTCCTCTGGCAAGCAGCAACAGAGGGGGGAAAAATGGAGGTCACGATCCACAACCTGCAACTCCTGGAATTCTTTAACTGAACGTGCAAAACAAAATAGCAGAGAAATAACGACTTCCTTCCTCACGGGGTGGGGGGCTGTGCTGGGTTCCACGCCTCATCCTTCCTTCCTCAGGGAGCACAGACTTTTTTTTTTTTTGAAAATGTGCACATCTCACTCCTTCCAAAGCCTCCCAGCTGCTCCTATTTGTTTAAGTTTAACCTCAGTTGATCCACTGAAAACAAAATGGTCTAATCTGTCAATGCCAAGAGACATTTGCAGTTCTCCCAAGACCTCCTCAACAGCCCAGAAATCTGATACTACTAGCTCTTGAGGCCAACTACTACTGTATACTCACCCAAGATATCAAATGCCTCTGCCCTGGAGCGGCATAAATAATTGACTAAATCAGAGTCCAACATCCATATCATACCGGGACACCCAAGGGGCTTGCCCTGCGTGAACTCGGACCCATTACAGGTGTTCACGGCCATCAGCAGGGTGGCTTAACCACCCTGCGCCCGCTACTAGCTCCCATTCCTATGCTAATTTTCAAGGTTGTTATCTCTGGAAGTAGAATCAACGGTGTAGGTACCAAATGGTTCCCTAGTCTGCCCGAAGCTCCCAAGTCTTAGAACCCAAAGGATCAAGTTCAATTATTTTTACAGTTGAGAAATCTAAGGCCCTCGGGCCTTTGGTGGTTTGTCCAAGGTGCTGAGGCAGAAGACTTTAACCTAGGTTTTTCGGAACATGTGGCACTCTAGTCTTGGCTGTGCTGCTCCCTAGCCATGTGGCCTTGGTGCTGATCTCACCCTGCTGGGCTTCAGTCTCTAAAATAAGTAGGATGGACTGCAAAGTCTTTAAAATTCCCTCTTATGTTACAATGATGATGAGAATCCAAGTCTCCACCATACTGTGAAGGTAAACTTCTCCCCCTCAGGGGGTGCTGCAGATCCCTGCCTGGGTTCTTCTCCCACTACTGCCTACATAGCACCCATTCTCCCTCACCAGCATGCCTGCAGCCCAAGGTTCCTGGAAGCTCAATTCCACGCCTGAAGAGGGTCGTCAGGTGAGGAGGGGTGCACCTGATCAACACAATGCACGAAAACACATGCCCCATGCATGATGCCATGGCCCCACAATGCTGGCTCTTCCAAGACAGCCTTGCAGGAAGGATCCCAACAATCAGTTCTCATATTGAGCCCATCAGCCTGAGGTCTGAGCAGGATGCAGTTCCATTCACCCCACTTTCTCTGGAAGAATGAATGGTTCAGTCTCCACGGTCTGCTCGGCTTCTGGCACGCCTGCTGAGGCTGCAAGGGGCAGCCCATTAGCTCCACTGTATGGCTCTGATAACTTATCCACAGGAAAGTAAGAACTTTGGTATCTTCTACAGTTGACTGCTTCGGGATTTTCACACCCCTAACTCACAAACTCTCTATCCCAAAGGTTAGGTCCAGAGCACTGAATAAGCACTGAACAACTGGAATCACTGCTCACTGCTCTAGGGAAGAAGAAATGCTTACGTAAGAGTTCCAGCCAGCCAAACTCTGCCCCAGGAAGCCATGACTTCAGGACTGTGAATTCCACATAGGACACCTGGCCGCCCCAGCAAAGCTGCCCTGGCGTGTTGCACAGCGGGGCCCGAGAGGATGACACATGACCATCTACTGGTAGTTCAGACCAATGGCACTACCCAGCAGAGGCTGACGGTCGGTCAAAATTGCTACCTGTTGACAAAAGGCCAAGTTCCCACAGATTGCTGCCCAAGGTGCAACATTCCTGATTGCATTTGAATACAAAAAGAGGACTCTGGTAACAGGAATGTGGGCTTCTATTCCTTTGTGTCAGCATGTGGCTCACTATTTCACAATACCTTCAGGAGAGAGGAAAATCCAACAACAAAAGAGAAACACTGTAATCCAGAACTGGGAGTTAGCCTGGCTCATGCTGCCTGGGTGGACCTCGGAACCCAGGCTACGGAGAATGTTCTGACTGCTGCTATGGGAGCTGACAATGAAGACCCTGTCTAACAGCCACCCATCAATGAAGAAAGAGAGACAGATGCCAAGAGCTTGATATCAGACAGATGCCGGGGGAAGGAAGTGGGCAGAAAGAAAGAATGGAAACTTATGGAAGGAGGAAATATGTGAAGAGGAAAAATTTCAAAGGGCCATAATCCCATGAGGGAAACCACAATGCACCAATACTTTACGAAGTAAAAGAAGTCATGGAAAGGAATTCTTATGATTACATAACTCGCGCAGGCATTCCCTACAAAGGGCACCTTGGTGTTTGAAAAGCTTGTCAAGATCGAAGATCTCAGGATCTTACTAAGCTACTGTTCTCTTCCCCATAAAAAAAAAACATATCCAAGACTAAGCTAGACATCCAGGCAAATCAACAGGTAGGAAAAGTGGTCCCTTCCTTCTGTAAGTCAGAAGAATATTAGGCCTCTCAGGGATAAGGTAGTAATAATACAATGTACTGATAATGAGCCAGCTCTTGAGGAAATTACTTAACTTCTCTGTGCCCAGAATTCTCATCCATAATTTTAGGATCCTGAGAGTACTGACTTCATAGGATTGTTGTGAGAATTAAATTATACATGTCAAGCACTTAGAACCACACTGGGCACACACCAACTCTCAAGAGATGTTAACAATTACTATCATTCTCCACATAAAGTCCACTGCAACGTCCTTCCCATACATATGAGCCCACCAGCTAGTCTGTGGCCCATAGGTTTGTCAGAAAGATCACCAAAGACAGCCTATGTGATGTGTCCAAACATCCTTTGCCTTTGTTATCCTTACGACTCTGGACAGCAGAAGACAGGGACAGAAGGTAATACGGTGAGAAGGCTGAAGTGAGAAACAGGGCCCAGAACCGTGGCTGTGAATGCCCATTCCGTCAATACGCAGGTGTAAAATGTCTGTCTTCATGGGCGACCCAAGAGATGGAGACACTGAGTCTCTCAATGGCTTACCAGCTATCAGAAGAAACTAGCATACACAGAAATGACTAGAATTCAAGGCCAAAATTAATAGATGCTTTAAGAAAAGTATAAACCAAATGCACATTAAGCCAGAAGGAAAGTGTGATTACTTGGAACCAAAAAGAGTATCAAAAGAGGTAGGTTTTGAGCTGGGGGGCTGAAGGAGAAGCCTTGACAGGCTTAGCATTTAGTGGAAACACATTAGAAAAAGCAGAGCCATGAACCTCGTGCCTGGGCACTCACAGACTCTTGGGACTCACAGAACAGAACCGTCAGGCCTGAGGCTTTCTCTCTGACTGGGAATCATTGCACTCCCCGCTCAGAACTCTACAGCTTCCAACCCTCCTCCCACGCTGCCCTCAGTGCTCCCCACAGCCTGCCCCTGTAGAAACAAGGGGCCAGGACACAGGGACAGCTGTTTCCTTACTCTCCCCGCAGAGCAAGGCCGACTGCTCGACTGAGCAGCACACACCAGCATGCTAATTCCCAGCCCCTTCGACTTTCAACCTTTATTCACTCTGGGTGTTCATTTTCCTTTTACCCTGTGAGCTGCTGAAGCAAGGGGTCTTCTGTGCTGCATTTTAAAGACGATGATGATGATCCATGGGGATCTCAAGGGCTTTTGAATAATAACATTTTAACATTTACACACTTTCGGTCACACTTTGTCTGTTTAGATTAGGACTAAAAACTGCGGTTTGTGTGCGAACCTGCTAGGTCAAATCAACCCTCCAACCCCGAGAAGGTTACTCTAGTTACCCACACTGGTCTGCTTTCTTTGTTCCGTACGGACTGGAAGCCTCCAATTGTCCAGTCATCGCAGTGAGCACCAGAAACCACGTGGTTCCCAGACAACTTCGATGTACATGGCTACTTGTGGACAGTCATTGTGTTCTTTTCAGAAAGAAGGGGCTAACTAGGTTATGCAGACACCTATTGGCGACTGTGATCTGATAAGACAAGTAGACCTAGAGGCTATTCTCTGGCCCATGGCAACCAGAGAAACAGAAACCTGGACTGGGATTCAGGAAGCCCAAGTTGTAGTCCCAGTCCTGTGCTTTTTTTTCTCTCTGGGTCTTTAAAATAAAAAAGAGAGAGAGAAAAGAAAAAGAAAGAAAGGCTGGGGTGCATTCTCTAGGGCTTTGAGATTAGTATGATTTGATTCTGATTAGGTAAATGAACCATTCAGTTCTAGGGCGTTAAGAATGTGAAGAGCAGCAGGGCCTGGGATAAAAACGGTTTAACCTCATGGCTAAACAGGCTTTGGATTCAGCCAGACTAGGGCTTAAGACCCAGCTCTCACATCGAACTTCTTCCTCATCTACTACATGGTGATAAAAATAGTCTCCACCCGGAAGATCTGTCATGAGATACACAATGACCTAATCAGTGTAGATGGGCTCAGCACATGGCCGCCCCTGGGAAGCAGTCATTAAATGGTAGTTGCTATCATTATCATCATTCTTCATTTACAACCATTTCCTAACTGCTCTTCATGCTAACACTGCACACAGAGACTGGTTTCCTTTCTCCAGAACTCTAGCAAAAGGAGACTGGTTTCTTCTAAGTGGCCTTATAAACTAGACAGAATAAAACTCCACTGGCAGGGAAGGTCCAGTTTAGTGCAGCGTGACGTGTAGCAGCATGGTGGAGAATCTTCAGGTCAGGACCCATCTCTACCCCTGCACCCTATAGGGGACAGCGTGGCTTTGGGACTCAGGGCCGTTCTACCTTGACTTGGTCCTGATTACTTTATAGCTCCTCCACTTCCTTAAACTTCTCTTGGAAAATCTGTTCACTCCCTGTTGTTGGACCTCTGGCCCCCCAAATTTCCCCACTCTGTGTACCAGCTCTGCTTGGCTCACTTTCCAACCAGCCATGATACTTAACCATGCCTAATTTAACAGCACACTTGACATCTCTGTTTCCCTTGATCTTCTGCCAGTTCCAACACTGGGTATTCATGACCATTTGCTTTCTCTTCTCCAGTTGCTGGAATGTGGAGCCCCGCTAAATACTCAAGAAACAACTGACTGAGTCCTCTATCAGTTTATTTAACTCAGCTGGCTTCCAACAGCTACACTGTGTTAGGTACTAGTTGTTCTATGCTGGACATGCAGTTAAGCATTTTCTTTTTCAATATTCACAACAATCACGAGGTAAGAATATGTATCCCAACCTTACATATAGAAAGTCAGGCTTATAGAGGTTAAATGAATTCCTTAGTCACCAGCCAATACATGGTAGAGCAAGAACCCATGTGGACTACCAGGCCCGGGCACCCTTTCATTCATCTCTTGAAAACTGTGTTATCACTGTAAAATAGATTCCTCATTTCTCCTGCTCTTTTTAGACTTCCATCTCTCCTGCAGTGCCTATACTCTTGGAGATAATCACACCAATTTCCTGAGAAGACTTTGATCAGACAAATCTCAACCACTCTCAAGGCCATATCAAAACATGGGGATGATCTGGTCTCTTCTCATCTGCCTCAGAGAAGCATCTCCCCATCTTGAATTCACCAATGGTCTTCTAACTGCTGAACCCTTCTTCTTGTCTTCCTTTGTCTAGCTCTTTCTGTATCATCTGACACAGTTTACCAGTCATCCCAAGGACCCACTCTCCCCTTCTTCCTCAGCCACAGAATTTTTTTCAATTGGTTCACAGCCACCTACATTAAGACTACACATCCCCATGTCTTTGTAGTTAGGCACAGTCACATGATCAAATCCTGGCCAATGGGTTATAAGAGAAAGTGGTATGTGCAACTTTGGGGAGCTATCTGTGAAGTGCCCTCCTTTCTCCTCTTTCTTCACTCCTGTGCTGACAGCATGAATTTGAATAGTCATGTTCAACCATGAGATGGTAGAAAAAGACTGGTTCTGTGACAATCATGAACTGCCATGCTAGCCCTGGACCCCTTACTGCTGGACTTCTGTCTTGTTTAAACAACAGTTATGCTGGGTTTCCATCACACTGAGCCTCGGCTTCTATGGCACTGCATTATCCTGGTCATCTTCCTATGTTTCTTTATCCTTATGCTTCTGTATATGGTTGTATTCTTGACTTCAATCCCTCTAGTTTTTCCTTCAGCAGCTGATTAGTCTTTTATGGTACCCACCATCTCAACTTGGATGATCCATGCATTTCTAATCCCTCCATCTCTCTCCAACACTAAAACCCACATTTTTAAGTGTTTATGGAGTACCTTTACCTGGACGTTCTCCTAGTACGCCTCAAATTTAACATACTCAAGAGTGAAATTAACATCTTCCTTCAAACGTGTCCCTCCTTGATCCCCTATTTGTTAGTTGCACAATATTTTCCCAAGCTCAAAACCTCAGAATCATCCTAAGTACCTTTTCTTCCTGTAAGGTCCTGCTAATTCTATCTCCTCCATACATACCTTCCTTTCCTATCACTTCTTCCTGGACCTCTAGTTTGGACTCCTTGAAGTCTCTTGACTTCAAAGTATTCCTGCCTCCAGTCTCTCCTATCTAAGATCCACAATTATTCTTGCCATCTTACTCAAAAAACTTCAACAACCCTGCACTGTCTTTGGAAGACTGACTGACATCTGAGCTCCCATACTTGACAACCAGGTCTTTGTTCCAGCCAAACTGGGTTAGGGACCATTCTCCAAATAGGAGCTCTATCATCTCCCAACCCCTTACTGTTATTTATGCCACTCCCTCTGCCTGCAATGCCCTCGCCTTCCTCCTTACTTCTGCCTACTAAGTAGGATTCTCTGCTTTGGGGTTTAGCTCAAATGCTACTTCCTTCACAAAGTCACCCCTGAGCTCTGGCACTAATAGAATTTATCCCTCTTTTGAGCTCAAAAATTACTTTATACCACTTTACAGAATTTTAACATACATATTTTACCAAAGTCTTGCCTTCCTACTTCCTTCCTACTTCCTTCACAAAGTCACCCCTGAGCTCTGGCACTAATAGAATTTATCCCTCTTTTGAGCTCAAAAATTACTTTATACCACTTTACAGAATTTTAACATACATATTTTACCATATGTATATAAATGGCTGTCAATACATTTCGTGGGAGAAAATACAGATGTAGAGTTCACAAGGCTTGGACTTGTTCCACAATGGAAAGAAAAGCACACTATTTCAACTCAGAAATACAAATTCATAAGAGCAAGACAATTATATGATAGGACTTTTGGCAGGAGCTCCTCTAATGCAAGAAGGCTGAGAGAGGAGCAAGCTGCTAAAGGTAAGGCTTACTTATTAAACTGTCTCATTTACTTTTTTTTTGGCCTTTGGGAAAAGTATCCAAACTTACTCCTTGGAATCGGCCATGAGAAGGTGGCCTGGGCTTCCAGGTAAAGATGGTGGATTGAACACAGAAGTACCTATCCAGTCTTCTTCCTAAAGTCTTACTAACCCATGGGGTGCCTGGGTGGCTCAGCTGGTTAAGCGACTGCCTTCGGCTCAGGTCATGATCTTGGAGACCCGGGATCGAGCCCCGCATTGGGCTGCCTGCTTGGTGGGAAGCCTGCTTCTCCCTCTCTCACTCCCCTTGCTTGTGTTCCCTCTCTGTGTTTCTCTCTGTCAAATAAATAAAATCTTTAAAAAAAAAAAAAAAGTCTTACTAACCCAAATGTAAAAATGGGACTGCACCTCAAGACACACCTGAGACTCCCAAGTTGGCAAAGGGAAAAGCCAAGGCTTACTTCACAGAGTTCCTTAATGGCTTGGGAACTGGTGGCGCTCTGAATGCAAGAGAAGAGGAAGAAGCTAAGATAACATTTTCCTCCCCTCCAAGAGGGTTAAGGTTTTCGTGTTCACCCATAAACTTCATTTAGATCTAAATGCATGGGTCTCAGCAATATTGACTTACTCGCTTCTAAAAAACCTCAGTGTAGCTGAGTGCCGAACAGTCCGCGTGTACCACTGTCTTCAGATAATTATTCGTCACTGTTCTAAGCCAAGGAACCACTTGACCTGGACCTCAGCACCATTAGTGGTTGCTGCAGAGAAGCACCACAGAGAAAAATGATTCTGAGAGCTACTCTCCCATTTGCTATCAAACCTGGAAAGTTGTCCACTGTTTCAACAATATGTCCAGAATGACTAATGGGTAAGGAGTTAAATACTAAAGTGAAATAAATGACTATTCTATATGAAACTGAAAATACTGTTCTCACTGCTAGTTATGCTAGCCCTGAATAATGATTTCAGAAGACTTCTATGGCGGAAACCATTTAACTAAGAGCGGAATAGCTAGTTGGATAAAACTATCATGAAACCATCTGGGCCTAGGAACTTTCCGGAGGATGAGTTTTCTACTTCATGGACTGCTTTCTACTTCTGTCAGTTTTTGTCATATCTACTGACTTAAATGGCAACCTACGAACTGCAGAATTATCATACATAGTGCAAGATGCTTAGTCACCAAGCACTGAATGCCACTGGCAACCCCACCGCTACTAGTCATTGTGATGGACAAGTAAGTCTCCCAGACAATTCACCCTGGGGGGTGGCAGCAACTCTAACCACAAAAATTTATTTCTATAAACTCTTATTATTAATTTTTAAAATCTCTAAATTTGTGCTTATATGTGTGCTTTACGTTATTCCTACATGTTGTTTTTTCCTCTTTTCTTGATCAGAATTATCAGAGATCTTTCAAAAACAAACAAGTTTTCATTGTAACAGTCAATTCTACTTTTTTTTTTTTTTACTTATTTCTGCATTTATATTTTTTCTTGACTAAGGTATCACACACATACTACAAAGTATGTGATGCATAATACCTGCTTATATCTTCATTAATTCTCTCTGCTACTTTGTCTTGGTTAAGTTTTTGTCTAGTCAGTTATTTATTTACTTAAGTTGGGCAAGGGGCTCAACACAGAGCTTGAACTCACGACCCTGAGATCAAGACCTGAGCTGAGATCAAGAGTTAGACACTTAACCGACTAAGGCGGTTTTATAACAGTCAGGTGCCCCAGTCTTTGTTTTATAACAAATAAAGTTAAAGATATAAACTTCCCTCTGAGTATCACTTTGGCCAAATATTACCAGTATTTATATGAAGTGTTTCCACTACCATTAATTAATTTCTAAGTAGAAAATTAGGGGGGAAAAAGATGGGCACTCATAGACCATCTAACACTAATGACCAAGATGCTCAATTTCACTAGATCAGGCAACCGCTAATTACAAAAGACACTTCTTTGGCTTATCATGGTGAAAAACATTAAAGACTGCTAATTCCCCGTGCTAGTGAAGGAATGGAGAGCGCGTGCTCATTAACCATCAAGGGAGGACACTTCCGCTTTATCAGTGAGATCCAGACATGTACCTACACTCTGACTGGCTAATTCTACTTTGTATCAAAGTCTTTCAAGAAATACTCTTGTAAGCATTTAAGAATATGTGTAGAGAATGTCCACAGCAGCTTCATTTATAACAGAGAAACACTGGAGGCAATGGAAACATCCATCCACTAGACAATAGAAAAATGAGTCATGGCATAGTTAACAACCATTCAAAAAGAAGAAGGTAGCTCTGTAAGAACGTGAAACAAGCTTGTACCCGTGATCTATAGACAAGGTAAGTTAAAAAAACAAAATAAGTGCGCAAAACCATTTGTGAAATACGATCCCATTTTAGATTGTTAAAAACAAACAAAACGATCTCACATGGTTGCTTTTTTAAAAAATAAAGATAGCAAATGGCCTGAAACGGACACTACACTTTCAAACTATGTCACTTCCAAGAACTGTGAGTAGTGGAGAGAAAACATAATTTAAATAATCTCCCATCCTAAATTCGTGAATTATAGTAAGGAGGGCTGAAAGCTCCCTAGTCTCATTAACATGGCCTTTTGAGAACTGATAAATTAATTCATAAAAGCCGCCTAAGGTAATGACATTAGTGGAGAAGCAGAGAAGACTGTGTACTAAGCCCTAATATCATCTGCTGACTTGTCTCACATTTACCAACTCTAGCAGGCATTCCTTCCAGGCTACTGAGAAACCAGCAGAGCCCACTTTCATCTTTCAGGTCTCAACTGCTTTGTCGGAAAGCTCTTTGAGTGATCCAAGCAGCTTGCCTGGAGGCAGGCACACCCCTCATGCTGTGATCCAATTAAATCTGCTTTCCGTATCACCTCCTCTTTTTTTTTTTTTTAAGATTTTATTTATTTATTTGACAGAGAGAAACACAGCCAGAGAGGGAACACAAGCAGGGAGAGGGAGAGAGGGAGAAGCAGGCTTCCCGCCGAGCAGGGAGCCCGATGTGGGGCTCGATCCCGGGTCTCCGGGATCATGACCTGAGCCAAAGGCAGTTGCTTAACCAACTGAGCCACCCAGGCGCCCCGGTATCACCTCCTCTTAACATTTAGCCCAGTATTACTGAGCTGGAGGCAACCAAAGCAGAGGAGATATGAGACCTTAGGTCCTCTGGGGCAGTGCACGCCTTAACCTGAATATCTCTGGACTTAAGGACAGAAAATTCCTGCATTTGGCAGCCAAGAAGACCAGCCCCATTTACAAAGTTTGTCTGACTTTCTTTTTCTTCCTTCCAAAGGTTGAGCTGGTTATCCTAGAGTGGGTCTAGATCAAGCCTTCAAAAGAGAGAAAGAATTACAATCTCCTTCCTCATGATGATAAAAATTCTTCCCTAAGAACCACTTTCAGATAGAACATTAAGTATCTGCTCTTCAAGGGTTAATTTCAGTATGCTTTATTATTAAACAACTAGAGAACACATTGGTGCTCTATCTACTCTCCCTGAATATTTGAATTAAAAACCTACCAACATGATTAGAGGACTCAAAACAGTTGAGAGAGCTCCCGAAATTGCTATACAGATTCAACACAACCCCACTAAAAATCTAGCAGGGCTTTTTGTATAAATCAACCAGCTCATTCTAAATTTTTATAGGGAACGAATATCTAAAACGATTCTGAAAAAGAATAACAAAGTGACAAAAGCAAGAAAAGGATGGTCCTTGACAAATCATGCTGAAACAACTGGATATCCACAAAAAAAATGAATCTCTACCTATACCTGACACCATATTCAAAAATTACCTCAAAATGGGTTACAAACCTAAATGGATACCTAAACCTACAAAATTTCTAGAAGAAAATACAGGAAAAAATAGTTATCCATAACAAAAAAAAAGAAAAGATACACTGTCATCAAAATTAAGAACCTCTGCTCTTCACAAGACACTGTTAAGGGAATAAAGAGACAAATCACAGATTAGGAGAAAATTACATATCTGGTAAATGATGCCCAAAATATATAAAGAACTGTCACAAATCAATAATATAAACACAACCCAATTTTTTAAAATGAGTAAAAGAACTGAACAGACACTTCATTAGCTATACAGATGGCAAATAATCCCATTTACAGATGTTCACATCATGAATCATTATAGGAATACAAATTAAAGCCACAACGAAACATCACTACACATCTATTAGAAGGAGAAGGACTACAATTTTAAAAACCCAACAATAAGTGCTGGGGAGGATACATATCAACTGTAACTCTGATGGAAAAGCAGAATGGTATAACCACTCTGGAAAATGGTGTGGCAGTTTCTTATAAACTGTGGCATATTTTTACCTAGGACCCAGCAATCCCATTCCTAGTATTTTCTCAAGAGAAATGAAACCAATGTTCACACAAAAACCTGCAAATATTTATAGTTTTATCTGTAATTGCCAAGAACTATAAGTGACCCAAATACCTGTCAACTAGAGAATGGATAACTGTGGCATGCCCCACACAATGAACTACTACTTGGCAATGAAAAGTTACAAATTCCCGGTGGCGCCTGGGTGGCTCAGTTGGTTAAGCAACTGCCTTTGGCTCAGGTCATGATCCCGGAGACCTGGGATCGAGCCCCACATGGGGTACCCTGCTCGGTGGGAAGCCTGCTTCTCCCTCTCTCACTCCCCCTGCTTGTGTTTCCTCTCTAGCTGTGTTTCTCTCTGTCAAATAAAGAAAAATCTTTAAAAAAAAAAAGTTACAGATTCCCGATACACACCACAACGTGGAGCAATCTTCAGTGAGATACGCTGAATGCAAGGCACCTGACTCAAAAGGGTACATGTACTAAGATTCCAATTTATAGGACATTCTGGAAAAGGCAAAATTACTGGGACTGACACAAAAGCAGTGGTTGCCAGAGGTAAGGGAAGGGTGTGGGACTGACTACAGAGGGACACAAGAGTTTTTGGTGTGATCAAACTATTCCGTACCTTGACTAGAGAGGCAGTTATATAACCGTATTTGTCAGAACTCACAGAACTGAACAGAAAAAGATAAATTTTACTATATTTAACTTGTAACTTTTTTTCAGAAAGCTCCAAATGGAAACCATAAAAAAAACCTAAACAAAACAACTACTATAAAAATGACTGCAAAGTTTCTGTGTGCTGGAAGAGAAACCTTTTAAACAGGAGAGTTAAAAAATAAGGTCTCCAATGTCAGACACATGAGTACATGTTCTACCCATTCCACCCCACCCTCCGACAGGCCCAGCAAAGAGTGGTTCAAAAGAAGCCGTCACACCCCCCATTCTTACCGGAACCGTGACTGCCAGGATTGAAAGGAGGCACTAATCGTACCCCATGGAGGACCTAGTACCCAAAAGCTACAGAGAGTGGGGAGGGGCCACAGGAGTCCGTTCCAAGTGCAGTGGGAATGGCACTGGCCCTTGCTGTTCTTGGCACAGAGAGTGTCACACGACCTCCAGCAGTGCGCTCCCCTCCATAGTTGGCCTGGCTCCTGGGCCTGCAGCACTCGCTCCCTCACAGAGGAAACGGAATTTCGCAGAGACAATGAAAGTAGGCCAAGGCGACAGAGCACTCTAGTTGCCGGGTGGCAGCCAATCACGGGCCCCTCCCGAGGAGTGTCTCAGTCTGAGGTCAGGACTCAAAGCAGAGCATGTGCTGTCAGCCTGAACCCCAAGGGACTGGCTTGGTGGACTTGTTTTTCCATGGCATTAACTTGAGGGTTTCTGACTTGAGACCCCAAATCAATCTCGGTCACACCGCGGGCCATCTCTCCTTTCACAGTCATCACCTGGTCTGACCTGACCACCTCCCTGCTTCACGCTAACACAGGGCACTGCAAACCAAAGGTTGTAACACTCCCACCACCCCCAATAGCTGTGACACCCAACTTCCCCATCCCAAGGAACATCACCCTCTACTTCCCGCCAGGGATCACAAACTTTAAAAATCCTTTTGCAGTTGTTCCTGCTGGGAGTGGGGTGGGGGTAGGGGCGTACCTTTTGGTTTTCCATCCCCGTCCATGGATCCCAGCTTCTTGGTTTCTGCGGTTAATAACAGCTCGTAAGGGTGCTCCTCCCCTTCCCGGGCTGCACTTCCCTGAATCCAGGGTCTCATGGCCAAGACCTAGGAGAGGAAACACCACAGACCTTCTCGTGCGGGTGGCTCCTGCCAGGACAGGTTATGCAGAACAAATTCAAGATTATTGGCTCCTTTTTCACCAGAGAGGAAGGAGGTGGGGAGAGGAGGTAAACAGCTCCGGTGTCGTGTGGAACCACAACTGCTTTTCTGGATATGCCCCTGTATCTCAGATCTCAACGGCCTTTGAGTAAAACACTCTCTTTTTCTTACCTCTTTTTATCCTTCAAAAAGCCATGAATGAACTCCAAGATCCTTCCTTCCCTTGCCTCTCCCATCATCACAGTGTTCTGCATGGTCTCTTTTCAGGGGATAATAGCTTCCAAGCGTTTTTTAAGCTAGGGTGCCTCACAAAGGCCTTCTTTGGCCACGACTCTTCCCCAATAAGCGCATGTACTGCCCCAAGGCTGGAATCCTTCCCACCTTCTCCAGAAGGAATCAGATGACTTCCGACTGAGCCCAAATGACTGGTCTTAGCAGAAACAAAGCTCTCTGAGCTTCCTTCTCTATTTCTGTGAGCCTTTCCTCATAGGTCCTGGGGGTTACAGGGAAGTTTCTCTCAAAAGCCAGCTTCCTATTACATTTATGGCACTAGGCAGTATGAATTTCACTGGAGAAAAAACGCAGCTGTCTATGGAGAAATCCCTGCTCCAGGCAGCCAAGTGTCTCTGATGGAATAACTAGACCAGAGCTGGCTTCTCCACCCTCCAACCAGGTCTAGGCAGCTGAGGGCCTTGTAGCCACAGCTAGTTATGGTACCAAGGTGGCCAAGTTTCTTCCTCAAACCAGGCCACAAATACCATAATTTGGGCCACAGTCACGCCGAGAGAGAGAATGGAGATGTAGAGGATCGTTCTGACTCATCTGTCCTAAGAATCCAATGCTTTCATAGACAAATTAAGAATAATCATGTACCAGCTATTAAGACAGAGAGCCAAAGCACAAAATCTCTTCCTGAGCAGTTTGGCTAGGAGAAGTGATACCTGACGAACAGAGGGATTCGGAGGAATTCCCAAGTCCACCCAACGAAAAACGGTACCCTAACAAATGTGATTCTCTGGTACATGCAGAAACCTCCTCCTTCAGACATGTCCCACAGCTCACTGGAAATAAATCAGGCTTGTGATCCATCAGAGTTTTGCTTCTTGGAGACGTAGCCTGCCATGTTAAAGCCTAAGGAGACAACCAACGAGGATTCTAGCTTGCAGCCCCCCCACCAAATGAGAGGCCACAGCTCCTGTTTGGTAACAAGGCTGCCACTCCAAAGGGAGAATGATAGTCTCTTTCTCAAATTCTGCTAAGCACAGCAGGAACCGCCACTTTACTGAAAGCCACCTGGAGGCTAAAAGCTATTTCACTACAACAAGCCATTTGCCTGTATTACTTACTCCTTTCACCCAACACAATTAAGGGAACAAAGAGGGACCATTAAGCAGTTCATACAGTGTCAACTTAATACCACAGGCTTTATGGACAGGAATTTGTGTTCTGTAGGTTTACACACCCTTAGCTATCACTTAGCCAGAGCCCTGGAAATCTGATTCCCTGAGTGTTCTGCACACAGCAAGGGCCCTCATATAGCCCCAGGCATGCTTCTCTAAAAGGTGGTTGACAGTCTTCATACTAGGTCTATAATATCCTTTCTTCTCAAACAGGGCAGCTGATGACTTCCATCTGGAAAATAGGGCCCAATGGACCTTAGGTCACTGTGCCTGGCTCGTGTGCACGACAACAAGCATAGCACCAGCGAATGCTAGAGCCAGTAGGGACCTGAACCATTCCGATCACAGCTAGACAGCACCTGGTTCTAGCTCTTTAATTTCGCAGATGCCCAAACCGAGTTCCCAGACAGGTCTAGAGATTTGCCCAAGGTTATGCAGAGAGCAACCAGCAGAGCCATGGTCGTAAAATTCACTTCCCTTGACTTGGACCAAGATGGCCTCATTTTTGTTTTCTTCTGGGAAATAGGACTTTCCGCACAATTTGGTACTCTTTGCCTCCTTCAGACTCTACTGAGAGTCCTCTGCTCACATTCAGACAACTTCCAGGGTGATCTTTTCCTCTTAATTCTGGCTCCCGCCAGCTATGGGATTAGAATCTCATAAAAAAGCAATAGACTACTTTGCTTTGAGCCTCTCTAACTCCCACTCAAGAAGCCCTGTGTCGCAGTGAATACGGCAATAACTGATTTTCAACAGAAAGGATTCTGCTCTTTACCAGATTATTCCTTAATCTTTTCTGCCCCTTTCTTCTGGGCCTGGCAATAAATCAGAGCCAAAAAAGCCATACTCTCTGTTACGTGGGAAGAAACATTTCTGCTGCAGAGTGAAGCTACTACCAGTCACCACCGGTCCGGGTGTGGGCAGTTTTCTGGGAAGAGATACCATAGCAGCTGCACCTCCCCATGAATGTCTAACACATCTGAACACAGAGAAGACCATGGTCAGTCCGATGCAGTTGGTAGGCCATTTGGTGGGGCAAAAACATCTCCATAGCGTGTGTGCACACACATGTGTATGTGTTTAATTTCTTCAAGCCAGTTTCATGACCTGGTCGTTAATCTGATAAGCTCTCCTGGTGCCAGCTGTACTCAGCTTCCCTTAAACGCTTCTACGGGTCAGTCGACAATGACGAGCCTAGGGAACAGGACACTGAAGCAGATGGCCAGCCAAATATAAAAGTCTAACTTGTGGGGCACCTGGGTGGCTCAGTTGGTTGAGCGACTGCCTTCGGCTCGGGTCATGATCCCGGAGACCCGGGATCGAGTCCCACATCGGGCTCCCTGCTCGGCAGGTAGCCTGCTTCTCCCTCTCTCACTCCCCCTGCTTGTGTTCCCTCTCTGGCTGTGTTTCGCTCTGTCAAATAAATAAAACCTTAAAAAAAAAAAAAGTCTAACTTGTAATGAGTCAGTGCTGCCTAGGATAGGAGGGTTAAGGTAGTAAAGCTTTGGGAGTATAAGAAATCAATACAGGGAAGACTGGAGTCAAAAAAAAAAAAAGTTCACTTTTGGGGAAGATCTATTGATTCAAACTACAGCAAATAGACATGCCTTGATCATTAAAAGGATAATGATATAGACCACATCACTTCTTCATTTATGTACTTATAATCACTAGGTAAGCAAAGCTGGGGTTCTCATGGTCTTCCAACTTTTGACTGCTATGGCCCAAGAATTGGGCCAAGCATTCCAGACCATTCCAGACTGGCTCAGAATTCCAGACAATTCAGTAGCAAGTTGCAGAGGTATTTCAGCGTCTCCCATCCACAAAAGTAATATAGAGATTTCTCCCCTTATCTTTTGATACTGGTTTTTATTTTGTTTTTTTAAGATTTTATTTATTTGAGAGAGACAGAGAGAGAGAGAGAGCGTATGTGCATGCACAAGGCAGGGGGGCAGAGGGAGGAGCAGACTCCCCACTGAGCAGGAGGCCTAACAACATGGGTCCAGATCCCAAGACTGGTGATCATGACCGGAGATGCAGACAGACACTTAACCAACTGAGCTCCCCCGGGTGCCTCCGTCTTGGCACTGTTATTGACAAATCATATTCTCTGAAAAGCCTTGGGAGAATAGAAAGTCCTCATTTTCTAATATTTCTTTAGGAGCCTTGCACTTATTCTTGGGCATTAGGAATTTTAATCTAAGTTCTTGTTAAAGAGGGGCATAAGGCATTTATAGAGACTTAGCCCCAGTCGAATGTGCTCCATATTACCAAGTTTCTCCTTATAGAAAGGAAGTAATGAAGCAAATCTCTGCATAAAAATATGCAGGAATCTGCTACATGCACTTCTATCTGCTAGCAATGTATTATCATTTTACAGCCTATAATTCTAGAGACCCTTTAGCTGAAACATGGTAATAAGCAATTGTAATGAAGGCACACAAAGAAACAGGGACAGAATTTGTACCTAACATAAACATCTTCCCCTATTGCCAACACTGACTTTTAAGTTCTTAAAAGGGCATCCTTGTATTTACACATTTTGTTAAATTTTGCCTTCCTTCTGGTTTCATGTGTTTATACTAAGTCAAAGAACCTGTCTCGGGGCGCCTGGGTGGCTCAGTTGGTTAAGCACTGCTTTCGGCTCAGGTCATGATCCCGGAGACCCGGGATCGAGTCCCACATCGGCTCCCTGCTTGGCGGGAAGCCTGCTTCTCCCTCTCACTCCCCCTGCTTGTGTTCCCTCTCTGGCTGTGTTTCTCTCTGTCAAATAAATAAAATCTTAAAAAAAAAAAAAAAAGAAAGAAAGAACCTGTCTCACTGGATGGTCTGTGGCTATATCTGACTTCTAGGGATAAAGTAATGAGACTTAGCCGACTAGTTTATACCAGCTTATTTTTAAATTCAAGAACAAGAGGCCACTGAATGAGCAACAAAATAATGAAAAAAATATATATATAATATCTTGAATAAATAAGGAATAAACATATTTCTGCATGGTGGGAGTAATAAAGGAGCATTCTGAAAATGAAAGCTCACGGAAAATATGATTTTCTTCATATAACCAAGAAGGAAGATCAAACTATTTGCCCCACGATAATAATTCTTCTTTAAAAAGATGGACTAGTCTTCTCAAATAACCTTCTTTGCTTTCTCCCACCTCCATGACTCCTACTTTTCTAAAATGAGTCTTCATGACATTTTCCATGTTTGTCCTGCTGGATTCTTCACGTGAAATGGAGAAGAAAAATGTGAAAACGGAAATAAGACACTTGGGGCAGAACCACCAAAGCTCACTAATAGGACATCATGTACAGAACAGTGATTAGAGCCATACTCTACATTTTGTATCAAAAGATAATATAGGTAACAGAACAAGCAAGAAGTCTGTTTAGCTACTGGAGCCAGGAGAAATGTCCAATGTCCAATGTGGATCAATAATTGGCCTGTCCCCTAGACAGCTCCATTACAATTCTTTGCTTAGGACTTCTGATTGGGCTGGGAAGATCTTCCTCCAGATTACTATGTATACAAAACTAATCCAAAGAGGTGGTAAGAAAATGAGAAGGCAAAGTCTTCTTTAAGCACACATTGATGTACTTGCAAAAAATCACATTTTAGTGATGGCAATAAACCCTCAACCCTCTACCTCAGAAGCTGCCAAGGGAAAATACTTCTTATCTGTGCGGTCTTCCTCCTCTTCATCGGGTGGTGGCTTTGCTGGAGGCGGTGGCCTTTCCCTCTGTAGAAGAGAAAAAGTATTTCACTGTCTCTTTTTTTCTGAGTATCTAGCTCTCTGTTCTTATCTTAGCCCTTGGAAATGAAAAAGAATAATGTGAAGAACTTCCCTGAGAGACTAAACTCAAGAATCAGTATCTAAACAGATGGTGTAGTATCCGCACATCTCCACCCTCCCTTCCCCTCTTCCCCGCCCCATTTCCCCTCCACACACAAAATTCGGCCAGCATGCTCTTCACTTTTTGATGTTTGTAGCAGAGATTACAAACATGTCTTTCATATTTTAGACCACAGTGAGAAATATCAGCACTGAAACCATGGACCTGCCTTGTCAGAAAATGTCCTTCTAACACCCACAATAAAACTCTAGCCTAGAAAAGTCAGTGGCTCAACTTTCAGACTATGTTAAAAAGAGGAAGCAATAAATCAAAACAATCAACTTGTCAGAGTTCTAACAAACCCTCGTTATTAAGGCAGTACTGAGGAAAGTAATCAAGGACAGAAACATCAATTCCTGCTCAACTTTAACGTTATCCCCCCCATTTATTTGCCAAAGCTCAGAACTGGTCTCAGATTCTAAGTCCTTGGTCACCTCCTTCAACAACTACTATTACGCATCATTCACAAATGAATACCTTTCATCCCTGCCCATTTCAAAAAGCAGTATTTGTTGGTTGTCCCCCCTGGTGCAAGGCTTGGCAGGCTCTTTCTTACAGGGCCACAGAGTAAGTATTTCAGGCTTTGCGGTCAGCCCTACCACTACCACTGCAGTATCCCGGAGCCAGAGAAGATATGCAAACGAGTGTGGCTGTGTTTCAATACAACATATTCACAAAAACGGGCAGCTGTCTGTGGGCCACATTTTGCCAACCCTTGCCCTAGAGCAAGAATAATCCTGAAGCAGGGATTAGTGAGGTCAAGCGAGGAGGATAACTTCAGGAATGCACAGAACCTTTGGCGGCAGAAGGTTGGAGAAAGGTTTGCCGTCGTACCTGCAGTACCGTCAGATCAGCTGACAGTCCAAAGTCCTAATCACGCTTCATAATCAATGTTCCTACAAGGAAGGGAGTGGGAACTTGACCCAGGAGTTGGCTTGTTGGCTCATTCCCGGGCTTGCAGGTTAGTTCACTGTGTTGCTAGGACAGGAATATTTACAGAAGTCAGGGCGGAGGCATATGCTCAAGAGCCTCAGAGAAGTCTGGAAGATGTCTCTGGCGTCCCAGCAGTGGCCAAGGTCAGGTAGCACTGGGTTAGCGTTTGGCATCCGGAATCTCTCTCTGTTCAAATATGCTTCACTCCTCGGGATTCTATCTTGACAAACCAGTCATTCCTACAGCCCCTGGAGCCTAATGGATGCCCAAAGGCAATGACCTCAAAACAGGTGCGTCTTTTCAAGCCAAACAAAGCCATGAGATCAGATTTCCCACTAAGTTCCACTTTCCCTGGTCATCTTACTCCAGAAGTACAGAAACAAGCTGGCAAATGCCTTGTAAGGAAGGAACTAGCAAAGGGAGCAGGCCCATCATCTACACCAGTTATCCAACCCTAGGACAAAAAGCTGGGGCAAAACAAAATGAAACCTAACAATGACAAAAAGGACCCATCCTAGAAGCCTTCTCAAGACTAAAAGAGCCTAAAAAGAACAAGATGAGCCCCTCTTGTGTAAGAAGTGATCACCAGGGACACTGGAAAGAAACAGAAGCAGGAGCCTCTTTTTTTTCTGAATGTGAGAACGCTGGCCCAGGGGCCTGTGAGCACAGGGCTGAGTTACACTCACCATCCACAGCATTTCTAAAATGTAGAACAAACAGTCCCTTGGTCACAGCTCATAGCCAAGGGCCAGGAAGGTAGCATGGCCATCACATACTCAAGTAAAAATGGCAAAGCATGCACCCCAAGACCCATCAGTTTTTACTTTGCAAGACCACCGGAGGATAGATTCTTGGGGTGGGATGGAACAAAGGGAGTATAAATGGGCGGCTAAACCCACAGGCACTCGGTTTTTCAGAGCTCACCTCAGGAACCCTGTGTTCTTCTTGTAAAGCCTCCAGCTCCCTCTAATGGACATCCCCTGTAAGTACCACAAGGCGATGCCTTCCTCCCCAGGTGGACTGGCTTGCTTCGCTGTACCTGAGGCGAAAGTGAATGAAACCAGCTCTGTCCGCAGAAGCATTTGCCTCCACCACTCAGAGGTTTTACCAGTCCTTGATAACACCCACTGCAGTGGGCTACCACAAGACTGGTGGGCCTTCCCAAAGGGCCTTTCCAAATTCACACAGAAACACCAGTGTCTAGGACCAGGCGAACAAGAAACAGCACTAAGCCTAACAAAAAAGAACACAAAGAAATGTCAAGCCATTCCCAGGGCACATCTGAGAAACCCACGGATCACCTAACGGCCAAAGTTTCATCTAATGGTCAGAGGGCAGATTCAGACCAAAAGGGAAAAGGCTGGCCTCTCCTACACGAAGAGATAATATACACCTGGAAATCTGCCTCAAGCTGGGATCACTGGGACTCTGTTAGAGCAACAACAAGTTCAATAAAAATGCGGTGCTCAAAACCTCAAATTACTGTACTGTAGGAAGGAAGGCAATGTAGGAAGGAAGGTCAGGGGGACCACTGATTCAGGCTTGGGCTCAGAGTAAAACCCTGAGGGAGAAAAAGGGAGTAAAAAGTCTCGAGAACAATGGACAGAACTGGAAGCAGAAGCAAGCGCTGGAGAAAGGAGCAGATGGGAAGGTGGGCCTGGAGAAAGAAATGGCTGGAGAGATTATAACTGGGAAAAACAGTAACGCCACATGCTAACACATATGATAGCTGATTAAGCCTTGCTACAACCCTGCTGAATGCAGGAATCTGTCCAGATCCAAATGGTTAATACTCTGAGGGCAAATGGAAGGTGAGGATGGATGTACTCAGGGCAGACAAGAACTTACTTCAGTGAGCTCTTTCACTGTGGAACTGCTCTCCAGAGAGAAAATGAACAACATACAGCAAAGACCCCAAAGAGAGAAGCTGCACGAGGCTAAAGGGGAAAAAATGCTTCAATTTGCTCTAATGCCAAAAATGAAGAGAATGATGCAAATATGTTATACCGAAATCAGAAAGAACAAAATTCCACCTCAAGGGGGCCTATATAGTTTAACCACACTCAACAAGAGAGAGATGTGCCAGATGCCCAGACGAACAGCGGGAGTAGGCCACAGGCCTCTGGAAAGCGAGTTGGGCACTCGGGCCACATGCCCTCTGCCATGCCCCACCAAAGCACAGGCTGACAACACTGCCCCTTCTTGTCGAGGGCCCCAGGCCACATACAGGCCTCACTCCAGCAGCCTTCACTCCTGCTGCCTCAGTCTCCTTGTTCATGGAGTCAGATGATCGCCCGCTGGCCATGCTGTCCAACGAATGGCAGGACACAGCATTATACAGCGCCTCGTAGGGACCTTCCTCTTCGGTGTTTGTGTCAAAATCAATTATCAGTTCAGTCACTGCTTTCTCCACATCACCTGAACAGGTTAAAGAGCAAGAGTCAATGGATGGAGAGCACAGTCTTGGATTTCCAGCCACTGCAGCCACCCAAAGCCCCTCATCAACCTGAACTTGACAAATAGTAACAGAGAGCAGGAAAATAAAATGACTGCTTTGCTCCACGGACAGGAATAAATATAGAGTTTCAGCTATACTTTATACTCTGAGACTTAAAGGGATTTTTCTCTAACTCAATATGGCAAACCCTTGACATCTATGAGAGGTACCTCCCAAGACTCTTCAAATTCTCAAGAATCTCAACACCATCATAGCATAAACTTAAACCATAAAACATGGCAAAGTATAAGTGGAAACTTAAGTAATCCTTTAAATTCTTTGTAGAAACCTCCATGTGCTCAAGCTAAAGAGAGGACGGTGAAGTCTTTCTGACACGAAGGCAGGGTGCGAGGTTACACTCACCAGAGAATTACGAACCTCAGACTACCCAGGATCCAAACGTGTGACTCTGAAAAGCCACAGACTGTTGTGGACCAGAGATCTCTGGGTCTCTGGCAAATAGTCAAAACCGTAACTGCAAAATCCTTGAAAGCTAAGAGCTTAGTGAACTACTAAACCCATTACCAGTAGATTATGAGGTCAGGGGAAAAAGTAGGAGTGGTAGAGATGGGGGCAGATAAGGGCTCCACAGTGAAGACAGACTGAGCACCCTTTAACCTTATGCCTTGGCACCCCTCTGAAAAATCCCTTCCCCACTTCAGTGTCTGGCTTTTTTCTGTTCCTCTGGCCTTCTTCACTATGCTTTGTATCTGAGGGAAGGTGTCAAGTCTGTATTCTGTCTTTCTCATTCATCATACCTAGGACCCAAAAGGCTGCTAGATAAATGTGAAAGGGTGGATGGTGGCTAATAATGGGGAGACTGGACTGCCCAAACTGGTGCCCAGACCAACGACAGAGTATCAAAATCTGCCATCTACACATCTACCAAGCAGATGATACCCACTCAGTACTGAGGGCCAACTAAGCAGGACAGTGTGGGTTAGGAAAAGGTTTCCTTGAGATATGAATTTACCTGGAGATCATCCCACCTACAACACATCCCAGAACAGACCTCACAGAGGCAACTGTAAAAGTGAGAGTAAGATAAAGTAGGAAAGAAGAAGTCCAAAGTTAAAGGCCTGAGCTCCGTCCAATAAAAGTTCCTGTACTAGCTGGAAAACAGTGAATGTGATTATGAACTTATTAAGTACTCCCAACCCCCTCAAGTTGTCATTTAAATGAAGCTTTTTCTCTTCTACCAAAGACCATTTGACTCTTCAAGCTGAGAGCCCCTTGGCTGGCATAGACAGGCCACCTTACCCTGAGACTTCTGGGATATGGAGTCCACGTTGGAGATGAGAGGTCCCTGGGATGTGGGGGTTTTACCGGCCTCTTTTGCACCTCTTTTTCCAGTCATGTGATCTACATGGATAGACAAAAAAATGCTGCACCAAACGCAAATGCCTTGTTCGGCCAGTGTGTCCCCAGATCGCCCCGATAGGCAGATGAACAGGTACCTTCAATAAGCGCCGCTATCTGCTGGCTCTTTTGAGAAGGCAGTTCCCGGACAGTGTCTAGGGCAGTCAGGCCACGGTTATCTTTTATGTTGACATCAATTCCTAGAAAGGCACACCAGGTGGACCAGGGGGAAGTGAGCAATTGCAAGTCAGCCTTAAAGAGGGTCAAATTCCAGGACTCCTAATGCTCCCAGTAACACGACTAACGTTTTTCATCCAAAGCCATTTAATCCAGCTCTTCAAGAACAATTCATACACTTGCAATCAACCCGTGGAGACATACATACACTGGTTTCAAGTGCAGCCAGCAACATTCTCCCTCCGGGGAGGCTAGGGGGAAAGAAGCCCACCCCCGGCCTGCCACGTAAATGAGAGAGCTGCCGACCTCTCACCTGCAGCCAGCAGGATTTGCACCACATCAGTCTTGCCAAACAGAGCAGCCTCATGCAAAGCACTGCCCTTCTCCGTCTGGAAGGCAAACGAGAGCGCAGAGCAGCATGTCATCAGAACAGTGACGCAGGTTTGACGTGCTCCACACGACAAACAGGATACAGACAAGAAGGGGCAGGAAAGTAAAATCAACCACACAAAGCCCTCTGTCATTATCTTTCCCACTTCTCTGGTCTGGATTCTGGAACCACAAGCATGGCCCAGACGTGAAGTGTGTTTGAAGTGCCACCATCAGGCCACACAGGAATAACTGCACAGCAACTCTGGGAGCCACCTCTTGGTGAAACTCCTCAAGACTCCCCCTTCCCAGGGGCGCCTGGGTGGCTCAGTTGTTAAGCGTCTGCCTTTGGCTCAGGTCATGTTCCCAGAATCCCAGGATGGAGGATCAGGCTCCCTGCTCGGCGGGAAGCCTGCTTCTCCCTCTCTCACTCCCCCTGCTTGTGTTCCCTCTCTAGCTGTGCTTCTTTCTGTCAAATAAATAAATAAAAATCTTAAAAAAAAAAAAAAGACTCCCCCTTCCTGGGTGAAAGGAATAATGAGAAGAGTACGAGGGTTAAAAACGAAAACAAAACAAAGAAAAGCAAAACAACCCAACACCTTAACTTCACATGTAGTTTGGCGATTTGGTCAATGCAAAAAAAGCTAAGGAACAGGCATTCATCGGAACGGACAAAGCTAACTATGCAGGGAGACGCTAAGTCTCCTGCTGGCAAGATCAAGTCCCTGGGACTTTGTAGGTGGCAAAGGGTGGCGGTGGGAACGCCTGTATCAGAAGATAATGAAATTTTTCTAATTTTGGGAGGGACTCCACAAGCACATCTTTTCAGGCATAATGACTATATATTACCCCTGAAAAGAAAAGCAAAAAAAAGCAAAAAAACAAAACAAAACAAAAAACAAAACAAAACAAAACAAAAACTGAACAGTGACAGACTTGAGGAGTTTGTCTCTGAAGTTTCACATGAAAATGAGTCAACGGATGGAAGCGTCTGAGATGGGATGTGAAACGTGCTAAATAAGAACACAGCGCAGCAGCATGGCCCTTGTGCCCTTCCCACCACAATGCGGCCCCTGGAACCCCAAGGAGGGGGGAGGGCATCCTCCCCACTACCTGGTAGTTGCTGTCCATGCCAGCATCCAGCAGGACCTGCACCACGGCTCTGTGGCCGTTCCGCGCTGCCAGGTGCAGGGGCGTGTGCTTCTTAGTGTTGCAGCTCAGGAGGTTGGGGTGCGCGTTGAGAAGCATTTTCACCACCTCCAGTCTCCCGTACAGGGCAGCCAGGTCCAGGGGGGTCTCAAATTTGTTGTTGCGCATGGTGGGGTCCGTCAGCTCCTCTAAGAGGACCTTCACCACCTCCGTGTGGCCATACTGCGCAGCGCAGTGCAGGGCTGTCTCGTTGTCATTGTTCTAAAAAGTTGATAAGCAGATCCCATCAGAAGGGTAACTGGCAGACAGGCCTACGACTGGGATGATCACGTGGAAAACCACTGAAATTTAAATGAGGAAAATAGCAGGAATATTTGGGGACTACTAGAAGTCGGCCAGAATGAAGACATAGTCCCCCACAAATGAGGCTGGCCGCTCCGGTCAGTCCCAGCGTGCCCAGTTATTGCCACAGGGGGGCTGTCAAGCCCCTGAGATTTACCATCTCCTGTGTGCTGCGAGCGAAGTGTCCGGCAGACTGCAAGGAGAGTGAACCAGGGAAGGTAGCGGGCCCCAGCCCATAGGAATGCCAATAATATCACTGCCATTGACTCATTTTAAACTTCAACTGGTTTTACAATTTATGTTCAGTCAACCCTGCAGTTTCTGATTCTGGCTTTGTTGACCATCCACTGCCTTACAGACAATTGTCATCCGCAGAGCTTCTTGCATGCAAATCAACCAGCCAACAATCAAAGAAACAGAGCGCAGCACCAGAAGTCACTCCCAAGATCTCAGCCAACAGCCATTTCCAGGGGAGGGCGGCACCTGAGCTCAGTCACAGAAGAGCCTGGGACCCTGCTGTCACCCTGTGCCTACTCCAGGAGCCTGCATCAATCAACGCATGCACGAGCTACAGCGCAGGGAAGTGTTTCCTATGTCAGAAAGGTTCAGCAGACACGGAAGTGTTTTGTGAGAGGTACAAAATATTCAAAGTTGTAACACAACCATCAGTTCAAATTCACAATCCCGGCGTCCTTCAATGCCAATCTTGTTTCAAACTAAAGGCAGAACCTGGGATGAAACAGAAGTTTGTGCTTCATCCACCATCAGAGGCAAAATGTTAATCATTCCAATTGTGCTTCCCCCCACCCCGAAACTACTACTGACAACGTATAATCAGAGCAGGAATAAAGTAATCTCCATGACCTCTTTTTTTTTTTTTTTAGATGTGCTAATGAAAAGAATTCTCCCACAAGATTTTGAGATTCCTACATTTACCCAGGAGGCTTCTGCCACTTTGGGGAAACAAAGCTGATGAGGTGGTGTGTCCATCAAGTCAATATTGTGCACCTTTCAGTGACCAAAAGGTAAAAAGTGAAATGTTTCCACAATCACTTTAACTCTATTAATCAAATTAAAAGTAAGAGACCAGGAGTTACCCAAACATGCATGCAATTCCATCTGCTTTTGATCTGGCATTTGACTGCATCATTTTATCCAGCTACACCAAGTGTACCAGAAAGATCCAGAGCTGCTAGGAGCAAGGCCCCCAAAGGCCAGAGTGATAGCAAAGAAAAAAATTTTCAATGAAACAAGGACAGAAAGGGTGGTAGCAGGAGCCACATGCAAAGATAAATGCACCCAGATAAACAGAGGAAGCAGCTCTGGGCTCAAACACAGCTCAAGGGGATCAGCAGCTGAAGTGCAAACAGCCTTCACCAGCCATGGGACACAGCCAGTTAGCAATGGCCTCCTATGATACAACGGGGGGCCCCAGGGGTGGATTCCATGTCAACCTAAAAGCTGGAGGGAAGGGGAAATTCTGGGCAGAAAGCAAATCTTTGGGGTTCCCTGTGCCAAACCAACCACTTAAGATACCCGTTTGTAATGCCCATTTCCGACTGAGCCAACTTAGAGCTGTTGCTTCATGTTCTCACCATGAGAGGCAGGCAGCTCCATCCACAAAACACACAGGGGCTTGCTTTACGGTGGTTCCAGGGTAGAGTGGCAACCCACAGAGGTTTTAAGAGGATTCTCAGGGTTTTACATCTCAAGGTTAGCATGACAGCAAGGCCGAGAAAGTCAGCTTATTCTTATTAAAACCCCAGTCCAGAAAAACTTGTTTACTCTCAGGCAGACACTGCTGTCTCTTTTCTATCCAAGTTGTCTCCCAACAACCAGAATACTCTGTCCTCGATTTGTAAAAAGTATGCCATTAAAGCCCGAAGAACTGTAAAAGTCTAAGCTATCCAGCAGGAGGGAAAAAAATAAAAATCTTGGGTTTTTTTTTTTTTTTTGGTGTGTGTGTTTTTGTTTTTGTTGTTTGCTAGAACTAAGATAGCTACCACAAAGCTGCCTCACTGAAAGCAAGGTCTTGATCACTATCAGGCAAATTTCCTGTCTCTGTTAAAAATGGCCTAACCAGGGCGCCTGGGTGGCTCAGTGGGCTAAAGCCTCTGCCTTCAGCTCAGGTCATGATCTCAGGGTCCTGGGATGGAGGCCCACATTGGGCTCTCTGCTCAGCAGAGAGTCTGCTTCCTCCTCTCTCTCTGCCTGCCTCTCTGCCTACTTGTGGTTTCTCTCTCTGTCAAATAAATAAATAATCTTAAAAAAAAAAATGGCCTAACCACATCTCTGCAGAATGTTATACTCAAATTCAGTGTAGAAACTATCTTTCTCATGCTTCAATCTTGCCAGACATGGTCTGATAATTATAATACTCTTTTGAGTTGAAGTCTGCAGTGACCTCATCTCTTGACTATTGAACACAGGCCATCACAATAAGCTCTTCCTACCAGCTCCCCTTTGAATGTAACAACTATCAGGGCAGGAAGTCATTAGCGTTGAATCAGGGACCCACAAGAAAGGGAGGGATTCCAAGGAGAGTACAGACTCCTCAGGACTCGGAATCCTTCTCTTTCACAACTTCCAAATTACACCACAAGTGCTCATCATACCTCAAGAATTCCCAGAATCATATCACTATGTATTTGGACTGAGGATGGAGACTAAGATCTAACACCCCAATTTACCCCAAAGCCTTTGCACAAACTCTCCATTCCTGCCTATCTTGAGACTCACTTCCATTTCTCCTAGCTATATATAGTCAGTAACTCTAAGAAAAAAGATCCCAATACCCTTTACATACGGAGACCCCCTTTAATGTGTAAATCCATTATATTTATGCATTGTTTATGCCTATCTATCTCAGAGGCACAGAAATTACAAGCAATAGAAAACGATACAGAAACATTTTGGTGGCTTTTCTCCTCTTCAAACTATTCTAAGCCAACACCTCCCAGTGCTTGGATTATAGCCCGGCTGTCCTCTTGACCACTGCTGACAGATACCAAAGTTGGAACAACTGAGCTGCAGCCCTCTGTAGCCACAGAGGTACAGGCTGCAGAAATCTACCAAAATTGGAACAAAAGGACAAACTGTGCCTCTTGAGATTGAGCAGACACAGGAGACACATGAGAACTGAGTTCATGTGGAAGAAGAGTTAGACTTACTCTGTAAGTGCCCTGGAAGGCAGAACCCTGACCAACAGATGGAAAGTTTAGGAAGACAGTTACCAGCCAAGCATAAGAAACCAAAGATCAGTGGGAATTCAAAGAGTCTGCTGCCGAGCAGTAAGTCTGGTTGTTACCAAGCGAAATAAACCACCAAATAAAACAAAGGGTAGACGCTCATCTTTCAGGTGAGAGAAAAGGATTCCTGCTCTGGGTGGAAAGTTGGCCTAGATCGGTGGTTCTCAAATGGGCTTCATTTTGGAATTACATGGGAACTTAAAAATAACTAAGTCCCACCCCAGACCTGCCAAGGTAGCACCTCAGAGAATAAAGCCCAGGAAGACTATTATTAAAAAGCTTACCAACCTAGCAGGCACCACCTTGACCAAGCGATCAACTGACATCATATGCCTTATAACGTGAAGGAACGATACATAATGTCATGCATGCGGCGTTCCTGCTAAAATTGTAGGGCCTGAATCTGATTATGAGGAAATATCAGGCAAACTCAAACTGAGTGACAGTCTACAAACTGGTGTATATCCTTCAATGCCATCGATGCCACAGGTCTCCGCGGCAATTGCTTAGCTGGTTCAATGTTTCACTGAAGGGCTGATGGTTCGGTCCCACACAGGAACATCATGTTCGTGGTTCCTAATCATGAAAGACTAAAAAGGGCTGAAGAACTGTTCCAAATTATGTATGATCCTGGGATGAATCCTGGACCAGGGAAAAAAAATTGCTCTTAAGGATATTATTCAGGAAATTGGTGAAATCTGAACACTGATTCTCTATTGGATTCCAGTATTGTATCAAATTGAATTTCCTGAATTTGAAAACTGTACTGTGGTTATACAAGTGAATGCCCTTGTTTTTAGGAGATGCATGCTCAAGTATTTGGGGTTAAAGGGTCTTGATGTCCATGACTAAGTATCAAACGGTTCATCATCAACTACAGCAACAATATACATACACATTTGAAAAAGAGAAAACGTGAATGCCAATGAGACAAACTGTTAGCAACTGGCGAATCTAGATGAAGAGTACAATGCAGTTCACTGCATTATGCTTGCAAGTTTTTGTAAGTCGAAAATTTTGTCAAGATAAAA